>DWDT01000374.1:0-21835 GCA_018245595.1 Microceris scylla
AAAAATAGCCTTACACTAATAATTTTTATTCTACTTCATCTACGCCTGACCATGTACCTCATTTAAAGCACCACTTTAAAAATAATATTCAGTCCAGACGGTTTTCTTCCTAACTTTTTATGTTGTTTCCAAACCTGCTAAAGTTGTGTTTTCTATCGATCCTCACCCGTGAAACCCATGTTATACAATGTAGTATTAAAAAAGTTGATAATGGTAAAGATGAAACAATACAAAAAATGTAACAAAATGTTAGACATAAGAATAGTGTCTGGCGACAAACATATAATTGTAGATCATATCACACTTAGTAAATGACTAAGACTGTGTGGAATTTATTTAATTACCTATAAACATAGCTTCCACTTTTTCAAACTCAAATGTCATAATCCAATTAATTTATATCTAAGAACTAATCACTCATGTCACACAGATGTTATTTATTGTACATGACATAAAGGGACATACAAAGTGTTCGTGGACATGAACAATATTTAACAAAAAGTAAGTAGTATTGCATGTAGCCGCGTGTTATCTAGATGGCCTTACCTTAGCTAGGTAACAGATTATAAATATTTAAAATTATTGTAGTGTCAAAAAATAAAAAAACGATTAAACGTTAAGAATAAATAAATATTTACTTATAAATTAAAATGTATAAACAAAAATAATGTAAACGCAAAAAATAAAATGCTTAGTTCTTAAATTAAATGAACTGTCGTACCAAATTTATGTACATATATACAATAATGACTTAAAAAAAAAACAGGAATTACAAATACAATAAAGAAAAGATAAAGACAAAAAGAAATTTAAATTTACTATAAAACGTAAAAGAAAGGAAGACTTTACTGTATAAAACTAAAAGACAACATAGATAACTTACATTATTTGTATTGTCTAAAAAAATAATATTATAAATTCCAGTAAATAAACTTAAAATTAGAAAAATGAAACGACAAAATTAAATACAAAGTTATCACGACATGACACGACGTAGTCAAAACTAGTTCCTGTAAAACATGATGTTAGGAATACGAATATAATTTTACCTCTATGTCTACACAAATCAAACATCATTTTAAGTAGAATCCAAAATAAATCTTCCCTAATTTGTTTGTCGTAAATTTACAAGAGATTTTCATTTTCATTGAGAAAAATATACGAGATATATGACAAGATGCATCTTTTTCTGTATGTACGTATATAATAATTTCTCTGCAAAAACTGTATGTAACTGGAAAGGTGTTTTACTTTTACAGATGCTTTTCAAGTAACATTAATATGAAGAAGTTCCGCTTGAATGTAATACATGGTTAAAGTGATAAAATATATCCACCCCCATAATTTGTAATATACACATATTTATATAATTTAATTACACGCCTGTTCCAACTGCAGTTCTGTTCCAAGTGTATATGTAGGTGTCGTCGCCACCGGCCGCCGCAGCCCATGGTGTTTAAAATGTAGATACTTTGCGCAGGACCTTAGAAAAGGGACTGTTAAAGTTTGTTCATTTAGTGTTAGTCGTTAATAAGACTATAAATCCGTATTAAAGCACATTTCTATTTGGAACTAACACGTTGTAATTTTAAAATCCCGAGAACAACCCAGAAATTATTATTATTACACTCGGCTTAGAGAAAACTACCAATTACTCGTATATAACCGATCACCCGCGATAATAACCGTTTTTTTTATATATGTCGAATTGAGATTCAGCCCCTATGTACGGGACACAACATAATGGTGAAACGTGAGAGTACTACACTCCTGTACGAGGAAATATATGTTGTTATATGTAAGATTGTCTATAAACTGGTATGCCTAGAAACCTACATATTTACGTTATTAATGAGCTTTCTGTTACCTATAGGTGTTACACAGGCATTGCCTGTTACGAAAACGGCCGTGTAGGTTTTCTTAAGATATCATTATTACTGTATATGTACATACATACCTCATTTTCATTATCAGCCTACTCCCGTCCACTGCTGAACATAGGCCCCTCCAATAGCACGCCACTGAGCTCGATCTTCAGCTCTTTACATCCAACACATTGTTTATGTGCTGGATGGTATTTGGCTGTATTTATAGGTATGCACATTGTTTATGTGCTATACCTATAAATACCTACTGTGTTTCCAAATAAAGCGGTAGAATAGTGTGCAGGTGTCTGGTGAACACTTTGGATAGTGAAATAATAATTAATAACTGACTCCACACAGCCAAGCACAATACGATTAAAAAATACGCGCAGTACGGTTAGGTACATGCAAACGTAAACGGCATAATTTAATTTAACTTCCCGTTGATTGCGGAGCGCTATGCGTTTAAGTTCAAGGTCACCGACATAGCTCTCAAAATTAGTTGAAGTGGCAATGGGCATGCCACGTCGCTCGAGTGACCGACAACCGATGGGGAAGAAAGGTCATCGAGTGGCGACCACGTCTCGGTAAAAGGAGCGTAGGTCGCCCTCATACGAGATGGTCTGACGACCTGAATAAGACAGCGGGAAGCTGCTGGATTCGGAAGGCCCAGGACTGCAAGGAGTGGCGCCGATTAGGGGAATATATCCAGCAGTGGACATCTAGAGGCATAAAATGCGGATGAACGGTTAGAACTTTTGTTTTTGTACGCTGTTAATACAATTATTCGTAGTATTCTAAATCTACATCTACAAAGGCCACTGGCATTGGGAATTTAGTTTCCTATCTATCCCCTCGAGAAATGCCATCGAATAAAGCACGTCCTGCTATCCCGGCCGTGATTTGAGCTCGACTATCCCGGCTGGGATTTCACTTACAATTTTGGCTACAACACATCACTACGAAATTTAAAACTTTTCCGTTAACCCAATTGGCTGTGGAACGTAATTTTCCATTCATTAACACTATTTTACATAACCTATAGAAAACACACAAAGACATTTTAAAATGTCTTCTGTACATACCGTTAATTATTCGTGTTTAAAATTCAAGCCACGAACATAATATCGCATTAAACAAACGCCGTAAATATTATGTAATAATGACAATTATAATCACACTAATATTATAACAATAAGCTTAGTACATTTCTGTCGTCACACCCATGTTTCTGATACAAACACTTCAATTAATAATGGAGTAACTTCAATGGGATTATAGCTGAAACTCTCCGACCTGAGATTACACGGCTTTGCGAGATGGCGAAGACAGCATTACAGAATTATTGCTGTAAGCGGATTAGCTTTCAGCATAGATATTTAAATCATACCATTACAACTTGATATAGCGATTTCGGCGATATCATGGAAAATTTAAATTCCATTCCAATTCCAAATTCCAATAAGAAATTCCAATTGCTTTATAATATTACAGTTGCTAAAATTATATCTGCTTCGCACAAATTCCAATATATAAATTCGGGGTACAATATTAAGATGAAATTATTACGCAAACTATCAAATACACAATCCGCGGATATTTGATATCGTTTGTGATAAAATTTCAAATTTGCTATCTGTTACGAGAGAAAACGTGATTAAAATACCTTTTTATTTTAAACAAACCGTGAAATCTTCGGCTGTAATAACTACAATCGATACAATAACCTTGGATTACTCAACAGAGGTCCCAAATTTTCGGCCTACAAATATCGAATCCCAATGCAAACATTTCAATTAATACATCGGCCGACTTTAGAGCGGTTCGAGCCGAATATACGCAGCTTACTGAGTTAGAAGAGATAACGTTACACTAATATCAAGGCGATTAGCTTTCACCGCTGCCGTGAATTACACTGCCATCCCGCTTCGGAGTCAGCAAATTTATAAGCTTCATACGACTTTGTATGAATACGTTAATAATAATTTGGGTGTGCTGGTTGCGTGGAGTACCACAACATTCGTGAATTTTGTCACTGTATTTCATTCAACTTTTAGACATTAACGGTTTAAGAGGTTTTTTGTTAAAATGTAATCAAAAAAATAGTAATAGTGAAAATATAAAAAAAATACCAAAAAAAATTACGAAAAAATTACAAACATTTTATAAACTAACCAATTGAGGTGTTCAGAGAAATCTACTAGCAAATTACTGTTATTCTAAGGCCGGTAACACTGTTAATTGCCAATAAAACGGTTATTGTAAATGTTTTTGGATGTTATGATTATTTTGAAAATTAGGATTACATGATATTAAAATAATTAATTAATTTAAATATCACGTATATTAAAAGTCATTAGTATTCTTAGCATCACCATCAAAACAGTCCGTTTTGGTTCACAGCTGGACATCGCGTTCTCCACAAACACGCCGCTAAGTCGACCTTCGACTCTTCGCAACATACCACTGCCAACTTCGCTTACATATATCACCACTCCATCTAACTGGAGGTCATCCTATTATTTGTCTGACTCCAAAAATAGAGAACAATAATCACTTTAATTAATAGACGAATGACTTACAGAGGATCAAAATTGAAACCCCGAAGCCAGGGATTAATAGGCTTAGCGCAATGATAGATATGATTATTACAGAGTTATCATTGTAGGTAAACCGATTAGCCTTCAGCTTAGAGAGTAATTGCAAAATTTGTCCTAGAACACGACTGTAATGATGTTTTAATGATGTTTTTAAAAAACATCATTTATTGAGTCAATGGAACTTTAGTTATTGGATATAATTGCATATTTGTCATATGTTGTTTTATGAAGTATTATTTATTTTTATTTTTATTTAATTTAGGATATAATTGCATATAAAGTATTATTTATTTTTATTTTTATTTAATTTTCGTAATATAGTATTTCGTATTTCTTGGATTTTGTATACGTGTAAGCAATCGGTGATACAATACAATACCATACAATACAATACCATATAATACAATGCCATATAACAGAATACCATCATCATCATCATCATAAGCCTACTCTCGTCCACTGCTGGACATAGGCCTCTCCAATGGCACGCCATAAATATAATAAATACAATACCATACAATGCAATATCATACAATACAATACCATACAATACAATACCATACAATACAATACCTTACAATACAATATAATACAAAGGCAATAGAATTAATTAGGCGTAATCTAAATTGCATTTAAAATCGCAATGTAAATATTATCGTAATTATTTTTCAGAATAAAAAATATCAACATTATAATTAACATGAACTATATTTGAACAATTTCATTACCAGTCATTTTCATTTATTTATCTTAAAATGAAGTGATATAATATATATCTAAAGAAATAAATATAATAAAAACCCATTAATAGCTCTATAATCTCTTACCCCTTTAGGTAATTGAAAGAGCTACTATACTACATTTATAAAATGATACGACTGAAATTTTAATCTTATATTAAATACACGACTTAAAAAAGGCACTTTTAAATTTAATAAGCCATAGGATCATAAGAGAACATGACGAAAGCGACTTTCATATCCTTTTACCCTCCACAGCTAACCCAGAAATAGCTGCAATAGATCAGGGATGATCCGGACGGCTTAAGGGTTCGGAGCCCAACCCCTTTCACTCCAATACACCCCCAAGAATGTTCTATAAGTCTATTTAAACAATCTGATAACAGGTGGCTTAAGTTAATAGGTTGCAATGTTCATTATTAACGAGGATTTTGACGGGGGTTGTGGGTTTGATTCCCGACCAGTACAACTATTTGTGTAATCAGCATAATTATTGGTAAATAGACCGGATGTAAAATAAATTATTTTGTAGTTTTTGGAATGAGATGACCTCATTTGGAAATGTATAATTATGCATTTTTTTGAGTTTTACATATATAGATTTTATTACTTTTGACCATTTACTGCTACTTTTGACTCTTAATGATACCCCGTTCTCAAGTATAATATGATAAATTGAACTTTTCTTGGTGACCGGATTAATCCAGTCTGTTTTCGTTTTCACTTTCGCTGTGAAAAAAATTTTAATGTTTTTCCAAATAAAGGACGGACAAAAGCCGTGCCCAAAAAAAATGGCAAAGTGCTTCCATCGGCGTAGATGCCACAAAAATTTAATTTTCGTACATTCGACGGCTTTACGCGAATGTTGTTCGTAGAATTGACAGGCTTTTAACGGCTATAAATTCTGATTTTCATTACATTACCAAAATAAAACGGTGGTCCGTTCCATATACAAATATCAGTGTTTTGATGAGAGCGTAACATAGAAATTTAAAATAACTGAAATAACGTACTTACTAGCAATTAACTAAATACTCTGCTCGTTAGATAATGACGGAAATGTAGAGCATAAACGAAAACAAACATTCTATGTAGGCTTATGAGTTAAAAATTCAATACTCAAGGATTCAGAGAGCGCTTATTTATTAATGGCAATAATTATTCATACATTTACGATGCTCCACAGTTTGTTATCTTAAAAGACAAACTTCGTTGTAACAGTTGAATTAATTTGCATTAAAATTACGAGTGTTATCTTTAGCTTTGAAGTTACTCTCAATTACTTTAGTTCTAAAGATATAATAAAACGTACTTTATAATAATACACTTCAGTAAATAGATTGAATGTAGAGTCCGAAATATATAAACTTTATCAAAATCTAGATAAAAATGTTTTTCGACTTCTTTCGTCACTTCAATGCTAATTACATTTTACCTTTAATGATATCTTAGTTACCATCTATCCCGAGTCAACCCAACCAACAATTGTTACTGTTCAAATTGCTAATATAAATGAAATGTTTGTTTCATATTTTAAATATTTATTTACTAGTCATAATAAATTAGCGAACTATGCGTCTGTGGTTCAAAGATTTCTTCGAAATAGGACCAAATAGGCGAAGTTGGGGACTTAACCAGTCGAAACAAGCTTAAACAGAGAGGTTTACAAAGTTAAAGTTGTATGTTACACTCCTGGTGAAATTAACAACTCACTGTGAAGCGAGTTCTAAAACTAAAATACAATCTAATTCTAACAGAAATAACAAAATAACGTAACATTAAGTCTATAATCCCCGAAGGGGTACGCAGAGGAGTGTAGTATACCCCCACGTTTCATCATTTACGTTTAAGTCCCACAATGGAAAAGGTGGTACACCTATAGCCATACACCGGGCACACATCTAGACTCCGAGACATTACTAGGAATTCTAAATTAGAAAACTCTAATAGCACCCGACCCGACCATTTGAATCCAAGACCTCCCGATCGGCAGTCGCGCTTGCAACCGCTCGACCAACGAGGCCGTAAAAAAAGTACCCTGACTGAAAATAACAAAATAAAACCCTTATAGAGCATTTAAACTAATATTACGTAACCAAAAAGTAAAAGTACACTCCTTTGCTTAACCCTCCGAAGAAATACAGCTATGAATTACAATTTTATAAAAAACCAAAGATATTTTGTACGGAAAACGTAACAAAGTTGTCGATATAAATTTCAAAGTCGTTTTAAATCTATATTGTAACAAACGTAGAGCTGACAAGGCAATTGTTTGTTTATCCATAGTTAATGGACTACCCTGGTCAAGACTCCCCGGGGGCGGCCACGGCGCTTCCATAAATTTTATTACAAGCGTTTCTAGTGCCAGTAGAACTATTGAAAACATCAATTGAGAATTTTTATTCGTTAAAAATTCTCTGCACATTATTTTCAACATATTTCCGACTGAACTCTCGTAAAATGCTATTTTAATATTAATAAAATACGTTCGATAAAAACATACCAGATTACTTATGATGCGAAGTAAAATAAATCATTTACTGTTTTATGGTTACACCATAACCATAGAGTATTCCGTATAGAGTATCCAGACCCAAATATGTGTATTCATAGAGGCTTGATGTGATTCTAAGTCAAATTAATCCTTGCTATTATTTAAAAAGTAACTTGAAACTGACGTCATATAATATATGAAAACGTTTAGGTATAAATAATATCCAGTATTTAGCGAGTCTTCGCTATAAACATTATTTTCTCGAAAAGGCTGAGTCTCACATAAAAATTTAAAATAAATACTTCAGTAAAAATGCCGAACGTTATTTTATTTTCAAAATTAAATATTTCGTTTCATTTAACATCACAAAATACTCATTATAAAGGTATGTTAGAATTGTAAAGGAAAATAATTATTTTCGTAAATAAATGGACTGATAATTGCATGATAAATTAAGTAGAGCAAAAATGACTTGTTACAGAATAATATAGAGCTTAAGGCTAAATGCGGTGGAATTAAATAATGCAATTTTAAAGTAATAATAGTTATTAAAATACATGTTTCAAAAATACTAATGATAATTTCAATTGCATGCACTTATTTTAAATCGTTATCATAAAATAGTTTATAATAATTTATTAAATTATAGATGGTCCCTTTTGTACTAACTCTATTGGACATGGCTTTCCTCTCGTGATGAGAAAGCTTCAAGATATAGTTTGTCACGCAAAGTACATGCGGATTGGCAAATTTTACATATTTTAGCGAACATTATAAGGAACTCTAGCGTGGGTTCTAACTCTACACGATATTTTCCTTCTCGACAATTTTTGTATTACTGCACAAAAACATACGGCTTTTAAAATCACTCGGTTGTACTAATTCACTATCTATACTATAATAACCGACTGGTCGACTTCTCGAAAACTAACATTCGCAGAGCCAAAAATAATTAAAAACGAAAATTCTTGCCTTACCAGCCTTGCACGAAATAATTGCACAGAGTAGAGAAAACTACGCGAGTGCAAAATTAAATGTACTTGTATCAAAGTCGGAGCAGACAAGTCCGTAATTAATAAAATGGCGACCTAAGGCTCCGTCTGCAAAACCTGCAATTTAATTGGACACGTTTCATTACTTTACAAACAAAAATGTCATCGCGTCGTAGAGATTTCAAATGAAAATAATAAACTCTACATTTTTTATATATTGCAATGACATACTATACATGTTTGTATATTTGAAAACTTTATATTAGACAATACAAGTTCTTTTTTTTTTTCTTGTTCTTTTGTGATGAAACTGTTTTAAGGTATCCTTAAAGAACTCAAAGATAGAGACCCGTAAAAAACGTCGCATTTCTGACTTTTGTGTGCTTGCAAACCTAAACCGATTAGGTACTTCTGCTTGTTTATCTACTATGAATATATGTAAGTAGAAAATAATAAATGAATTGGAAATACCTTTAATATCTAATCAATGTTGGGCTTGGGCTCAATATATATACTATAAAACGTTAGGCTAGGTAGACTCTATACACTGTTCGACTGTAGGTTTAAGGAATTAACACAGACATGACGTTTTCACCGCTCAAAATCAGCTTAAACCGGTCAGGCAACCCACTTTCCTTTTGAAGCGTAGAATCAGGTTGCGTTTTGTTTGGCCGAATCCATGCTTACTGTCCAATAACTTGCTCCAATAACAATGCTTGAGTTGACACTCTGATAAGATAGAGTTGTAAGGACGTGCAAAGCGGCGAAAATATCATCATCATCAGCCTTCTCCCGTCCACTGCTGGACATAGACCTCTTCAATAGCATGTCAATGGCCTCGATAGTCAGAAAATATTGGTAAGTAAAAATCTAAATACATATTTCTAAAATATGTATATAATGTGTATTTATTAAGAACTCATTTATGGTATTAATAGCGTCTCTATTTCTACCCTCTTAAAAGATTTCTATTAGTTGATGAAAGACTCATCTAATTAATTTAACCTTTTATAAGATGAAAGTTCTCATATAACCAGACAGATAATCATAGAAGTTATAGTGTCACACATAGAAACGGTCATTTTTTTGTAACATAAGTTATCCTACGAAAAAATGCTTTCATCCACATTTACTTATGTACATGTAAATATGTATATAAATTCAGAATGTTCTATTATAATACACATTAATTCAAAATATTCTAGTATTACTTGTATTTTAACCTTGTGAGAAGACGATATTCTTTGTATTATTTTGGCATAAAACTGCCCTTGTCAATAATAAATGAATATGGGGGAAATTAATATAACTGCACGTTCTATTAGAGAGCTCCCTTTTCGCCAAGGTTTCTTAATATTGGGCGTTCGCCATCTGGTAATGACTGCGCAGGACATTTGAGACAGTTCCGTTATTTGGCTTATGGAAAAATATAATAAAGAGAATTGTTTAGGGAAATGAAGACGGTTATATTCGTAGCAAACAAAAGTATATTTGCAATTTCAAACGGTCACTACTATGTATTACAGATTACGCTCACTGCCTACCTCGTTGGTAGTGACTGCAAGTGCGCTACCGATCGTTAGGTCCTGGGTTGATTCCCGGATCGGGTGGTATTGGATTTTTTTTATCTTGAAATTCCTAGTAGTAATTCAGAGTCTGGATGGATGATTGATACATGGTAACATGCTCACCACATATTTCATAGGATATAAACTTAACTGGTGAATCATAGGAGTGTACTATAACCCTCTGCCTATCTCTACGGAAATGTCAAGCGTGATGCTAGGTTTTTTTATATATTTGTGGCAAACAAAAGCATATCCGCAATTTCAAACGCTCATTAATACATGTCGACTTTATGACTTTTATATGAACGTAGTATCGAATAGGATTCTCGTAGTTTGGTCTAATTTCTAATATGTTCCCAATTTTTTATCACAAAACACATTACTTTTATAATTTCTGTGATTCTATGAACTAACCCTCGTCTCAAACCTAAAACTAAAACCTAGTTTCATTTTTTTGTCATCATTTTGCTTTCCCACCTTACTCAATAATTGGAGACTACCAACTTTAGAAGGCACTTGGGAAAAAATGCCCAGATATTTTAATAATCATGTTTTCATAACTTTGTTATATTATGTATCTATACATAATGTTGAAACTGCAATTTGTACTAAGTATTATTTAAAGGCTTTCTAGTTTTAAATGCCTTAAGTTTGACTAATACTTAATGTTCACTTTATTAAATTTAGATACCCTTGTTTCTCACAACCTTAAAGTTTGATATAATAGGGAAAACATCGCGAATAATATGTAAATAAAAGAACTGTTTTCAATTATTTATTTATTTTCTTGTATTCTCAACTGAATTAACAAATACAAATAACTTTAAAGGCGAAAACTTTTCAACTACTCTACTTTTAGCGAATCGATTTAATTATAATAAAAATACATACAATAAATACATACATCCGAAAAACGTAGTAGATACATTGAATTCTTATAAATAATTTCAACACAATTTCCCTTAAGACTAGTCAGGAAGTTGTTAAATGTTATTGTGTTCGTTTAATAAAAATATTACATAATTACAGTTTTTGAACGGCAACAAGCGCAGGTTTCTCTCGATAAAGTCAGGATATCACAGCTATTAAAAATAATATGTACAATCAACAAACTTCATTTACATTAGGGTGTCTTTACACGTTACCGCTAGTGACCGCGCGAGAACGCGTATACTACGAAGTTGTTAATCCTGTTCGTAGACAATTATTTATTAACATAGGGCACAAATGTTACCGAATAACAATATTTTGGTGTAAAGCTAAACTAATCTAGTGGCAAACATAAATTTATTTACATCGAAAAGAACACAAATGCACAGTATAGCATAATGATGTAATGAAATACCGTTGAAGTTTTAATTAGTATTTTTATATCTTGGACCTTTATGTTATTAATCTGTCACTACACTATTATGACTGAATATGAATAAATATTTATGGTTTACAATTGAATAGTATGTAAGTGTATCCTTTATACATTTTACATAACAGAAACTAACATATAAAATCGTTTCAATTCATATTATAATTAGGCTATAAATAACTTTCTCGGAAAAACAGTAATTATTCATTCATAATATAAGTTTATAAAAATATTTATTTGATATTTTATTATCGTGGCACGTACATTATATATCCCAAAGGCCCATTGAAATAACTATAGCAAAGGAAAATCCTGACTATTTTATAAGTAACACTAAAACGAAGCGAACGGGGAGTAAGGGTCTATTCAAATGAAGACAACGATGCAATACGTTAACATGAAGTAAATTTAATACAGTAATACCTATGATTTATTATGAGTGCAATATCTCTGTAAATTAAAAGGACACAGACACAAAAGCGAAACATATTCGTCGCGTCCGATCACAGACGTTAACTGACGTATCGTTGCGGTAATGTTTGAACGGACCCTTAGAAACACTTAACGATGCAAGATGAATGAAAACCTGAGGCGGCTTGTTGAGTTGATATTGTTAATTCCTAGTTAGCATCGGATTGATCATGATGTTGGCCAACGCGTTGCGCCGCTTGCGCCAAGCGCCAGCACCTTGCGCGTGATACTGGAGCTGGCGGTACCACGTGCGCGTTCTGGAACTTTCTTCCGCCTGTAAAACAATGGAAGATATAATATCAATAATATTTAATAGAAAAAAAACGTAACTTCACGCTTGTAATCTCCGAAGAGGTAGGCAGAGGAATGCAGAACACTCCCACGGTTCACCGGTTACGTTAACGGCCCACTATGAAATAGGTGGTGAGCCTATTGCCATGCATCGGGCACATGTCCAGACTCCGAACCACTACTAGAAAATCTGAATTAGATAATTTTGTTGTGTTCGACCCGGAAATCGAACCTGGGACCTCCCGATCGGCAGTCGCACTTACAACCAACACGACCAACGAGGCAGTCAATTTAATTTTATAGAGCTAAATAAATTTAAGTAAATATCATTAGGAATTTTGATTTATTAATTCTTTAATCATCAAAATCCTAAAGTAATACCACATTTAATAGTTTTTGTACCATAATTCTATCAACCGAACAACCATTATTGCGAAATAAATTCCGTTTATGAAACTTACTAAACGTTGGCAAATGAACACGATATTGAATGCCAAATTACGTTTGCCAACTGTTTGGTTAATACCCACTAAACACCGCGGAGTAAGCAGTTAAGTAGTAAAAGCTTGCTTTAATGTGGCAAAAATACTTAAACAGCTTACTGGTATAACCTCGACACGTATCACGTAGTTAACTATTTGTTAATAAAATTTACCAGACGTTGCAAAATGAGCTCTATAATAATAAGGCATATAAAGCTACAAAAGGACACAACTTGTTGAAAGAATCCAATTTCAACCTGAAGATGAAAGGGCATGGGAAAAATAATGCTGCACTTTGATCCCATCAGATCGAAATTTGCAGGTTTACTCTCCTTTTATGACATTTTAAGCTGAAACACCGCATCACATCTATTACACATGCATTTCGATATACAAAACGAACAGAGTTATGACAACGGGCGAAAGCAATATGGAAAAAATGTATCCCGATACATAAACAACGTTCTTTTTGTTAAGACTTGTAGCTTTGGCTTCAGAATACGAGGCAAAAATATTGCTCACTGCATCGCAAATAACCCAAAGCGACTGAACCGGTCCGTAAATACGAAGCAATTGTTCGTTTCGAATAACGACGGCGATCCTTCCGACTTTGCGACCGATTATTGGGGCTCATCGGGCTTGCTCATTGTGTTCGTATTCACGTAAACATTGCTGCCGGGTTGTATTGCGGGCAAGGCTTTTATGCAACCGCTTTCCTATTTTACCAATATAGTACGACGGTCGTTAACATATATGTAGGTACCACTGTAGACGTAGAAATTTATTGGTGAAAATAGGACGACTATCATTGAATGTATTGGGAACAATTTCAGAAGTGAAAAGATAAAAACATACAAAAGATAAAAACATAATCAGCAACATTCACTTTTAACAAATTGTTAACAGTTTTCTAACAGTGTGTTATCACTGGAAAAGAAAACCATATCACTAATAGATACTAATAATTCTAAACCCTAAGAACGTTAGAGTCAATGCAAAATTTGGATAAGACGAATGGGGCAGATAGTAAATGAATAAAAGTGACATATGCATGGACGTTTATTTTTCCTCAGTATTATATGTCGCAAAAATTTTAACTTAATATATACATAAATGGGATTGAACTAATTAAGACCTAGAAATTTATAGCAGATGGTGGCTCACCTTAAAAATGTACGAGTCCTTAGTAGTAATCTCGTGTACTTCGAAGAAGTGTTCAGGTTCATGGTCGGCGGCGACCACGCAGCGGTCCAGGAATAGCGGCTCTCGTTAAGAGTGTATCTTCCAGCTTTCTCTCGGACCAGCAGCAGCGCGGCCTCGCGGACCCCGCTGCGGGCGAACAGCGCGTCGCCTTCCCGCTCGCGCGCCTCGCGATCTCTCGCCTCTCTCGTCTCTCGAATCTCGTTCGTTTTGTGTGCAATCGTTGGCTGGGTATACAGAGGGTGTGTATTAACAAATATCACTGTTTTAAACTCTCAACCAATCAATCAATCCTTTAACTGATTCGGGATTACGATTTAAGGTATGATCGGCAATCCTAAATATAGTATTGTTGGTCTTTCCTAACGCAGTAATGTACTTTAAAAACAGAAAAATATATTCTGTTTCAAAATTAGTAAAAGATACAAGCCATGTGACTAGTATAGTCCACACGCATAAAAGTAATAGAGATACCTAAACCAGAAAGATACACACATTATTACACTTAACAAGTTCGAAAACTACCAGCAACTATTACATGTTAACTTATAATAACCAATACTTAGACCATATATACATATAATTTCCATGGTTAAATAGAGGGTAGGTGTCACACTCACCTTTCCATTGGTTACCAAAAGAGCGTTGATCGGCATCAGCTTGATGGTGCGCCCTTTCCGCCAGTTGTTGTCGTTCGGCTGCGTGAAGAGCAGCTTGCCCTCCATTGCAAACCTTTGACCAAGGGATATGTGATTAGCAGAATTTAGCTTAAAATACGAGCAACAAAGCAGAATGTAACCATTTCGCGGAAAGACGTAAGGAACATTGATTGAGGGGACCTGAGGGAAAACAAGAAAGAAAGAATAAGAATGTAGAAAAACTGAGTACAACATAGTGTACAAGATAGTGTTAAAAGAACAAAATCTAAAATTTGGAGAGAAAATAAACCAACTCTACATAAATATATAGTTAATATAGTTTATCATTTTCATTAATTTACAGGTAAACACGTTGTAAGCGTTTGATAAAAATTAAAAAAATGCTTATTATTGCGCAATATTTTTTTATCTACTTTATTTGCTTCGCCCGACAACAATAAAGGGTCCTTGAGAACAGTACTCGGTGCCGCTGGCGACACTAAAGCGAGGATTATCAGCTACGATGTAGGTAATAGAAGCTAGATATTTCATTAAATGAACCGCAACATTTTTTACTGAGTATCGTAGAATCATAATAACACCATATCAATAAAAAGACAGGGCGCGATGGCGCTCATTGGGGGAGGCCTATGTCCAGCAGTGGACTGAGACAGGCTGAGGATGATGAAGATAATAACACCATGACATAAAGAACAATTAAATTTTACGAACAACAGGACTATAAAAATTAATCGATATCAACAATCCCCTTTATGTTTAACATTAAAAATTTTGTTCAAAACAGAGAAAATATTAGGTGCTTGTAACTTATACCAAAACAAAAGTCTGTGACTCGCAATGATTCTAGTATAGTAACAGAGCAATTTGTCCCAACCACCAATGACAGAGATATACCATAATTACAATTTGCCAAATCATCACGACCGGACAAAGGGACGGCAGAATTTTTAATTAAAAAAGCTCACGTTAAAACATTACTTCTAACTTTTATTTGTTTCACTGATGTTAAGTCCCACAGAACAATATGAGGAGAGCGAGTGTAATAAGGTTTATTTTTATACTCCCAATTCGATACAAAAAGATATTAATAACCTCGAACAAAATAGCAAAATATGTAACAAAAACCGCAAAGGGAGCATATTTACAATGGCAAAATGAAACCATGATTTTAAATCGCTATCAGATACCTCGTAAAATTTTCGTTGTTGTGTTACTGCAATTATAATGAGAAATATGTTCAAAGTTTACGGAAATCCACGTTGTAATTTACTGATAACGATTATACAAAGGGTTGCAAAAGTTTTGTAATTAGGCATTTCATTAGTTTTCACAATATTTTCGAGTAAAGTATTTATAGGAAGTTTTAAATACATATTTATGTCGAAATTGAGCCCACCTGGCGTCATCATGATTCCAGTCTAAGACGTCAACTGCCATTTTTCGTAGTCGTATATCAGCGACATGAAGATCGTGGGCAGTTCGACGTGCTGCCGCAAGTCTTCGCCACAGAGGGACGTCCCTGGCTGCAGCCGCCGCTGCCGCAGCTGCAGCGTTGATTTCTTCGAGCCTGGACTCAACACATCGTTGTGCTCCTTTCACGTCTTCTCTCTCTGTTGCACATGATGCCGTCGCTCGGTAAAGACGAGAGAGGAGAAGCGGATATTTGGTCACGCGTTGAACAGGTACCTAGATGTTTTAATTACAATTTAAAATCAAAGTTCATCTAAAATACAGTTTTTCCGATTTCCTTTACAGAAGATAGAATAGAGGATAGTAGAACAGTGGCTATAGCAAACAACTTGTTTATATAACTAATATTTTAGAAGAACGGACTCTGTTTATTGCTTAGCTGTTTTTTGATCATAAATATTGAGTAAATGCACATTAAGTAAATGCACTTTTCTTAAAATTGCATTTACTTAATAATAAATTTTTCAAATCTTACCATAAGAAACGAATTCAGATTCATGCGCCTCAAAACGGTGTTTTCCATTTGGGACACACGTAAGAATATTCTGAGCAATTCCTTTTCCTTCTCGAGACCTGCTAGAAGAAGTGCAGCACCAGCTTGCTTGACACAGTATGACTGGAAGGCCGTCAGCATCCCTGAACACTCTAAGAGAATCTTGCCAACGTTGACCGTCAGTAAGTCCTGGATCAAAGAACACTTAATTTTAGAAGTTTCATTCATAGTAAAAAGCATGTCATTTTTATCATAGATATATGTATTTGACAACTAGATCTTTTAGCCTTAAATAGTGAGATACAGAGAGGAGAGAAAAACACATGTAAGAAACTGATCCACCAAGAAAAAAAACTTTTAAATGTTAACAGAGCACAACCAAATAATTTTATTACAAATGTCCCAACTATTAGAATTAAAAAATATTCCATTATTCTTAATTCTTTGTATCAAACGCAATATATGTTGTCTCACAATCAGAATACAAACATAAATACTTGATGGTATAGCTAGAATTATGTATATATTTACCTCATCTCCTTGTTCTACTGCAATTTCAAGTGCATCCCTCAGTTTTTCAGATAGTACTTGGTTATTATCGATTAGTTCCTCAACATTTAAAAATATAGCACTAAGTTGTTCTTGAGTCAGAAGACCAGCTACCAACATAGGTTTATAAAATTCTTCAAGAATAATTTGTAAATCGCGACCATATTTTTCTTCGGTTTCAACAATTTCAGTTATTATTTCTTTCCTTTCAGCTCTCTTTTTTGCACATTTGCGACATACAAGAGGTGCGTAAATGGAACCTGCAAAAAATACATTTTCAGGGTACTAATTATTTTGTTATATAAAAATTAAGAATTATTTAACTAAATGTTATTATTAACTCACCTTGCTCTGTTACTTGAGTTTCAACAGCAGAATCACAATCTTCACAAAGATGAATGGGCGTGTCTTTATCAAGAATTTTATTGCAAGGTGATATTTTTCCTTGAAGCCTACTCCTGGACGATTTGCTAGTTTCGGAGCCCACTCCAGAGTCGTTCCGTTCTATTTCAGCTGATGATTTTTTGCTTAAAACCGTTTTTTCAATATTGTCACCATTTATTACTAATGAATTATCTTCACTCGAGTCAGAAGCATGGGATAGTTGACTGGTGTTACTGCTTACGTGAGTCTTTGAATTTTCTGTATTATTATGTTCTTTTGTCTCATCTAATATGCCTGATGCTTCGTTATCGTTGGCATAATTTGTAATATAAGTTTCTTCATCGTCTATGCCTCGTTCCTTTGCATCAACCAAGTAAGACAAGATGTCATATTTCGACGCACCTTCAAATATTGAACGAGACCCGCTGCGTTTTTCGTCATCGAGCATCAATAAAGAATTGGGAGGGGGATTAATTGGTAAGGGCGGTGGCATGTCTCCTATTTCTTCATATATAGGATCACTGTTTAATCGTATCGATTCATAATGATGATCGTCGTCGGTGTTGTTTGCCGTTTCAATATCACAAATGGCGGCATCAACTAACATTTGATAAAACTTCGATCTTGTTGAGTTTGTATCGTCTTCAGTAGATAACTCACTTGCTGACGCATTATAACAGTCTGACATTGGTTCCAGGTCTGAGAATACACCTGTAGCACCGCTCTCATACTCCATACTTTCATAGGGAGCAGAGCAGCCATTGTCGTCATTTTCTGGACTAGTAGTCACATTGACAACAGCTTCTTTATTTCCCTCATTAGTTACATCCTTATTATTAACGTTTTTAGAAACTCCATCCTTCATACTTTTAAGTGAACTTTCTATTAATTTTTCTATTGTTAACTTGCTGCTCTCTGGCCCTTCCTGATTTTTAGTCTCTTGTAGTTTTATTAATGAATTCTCTATTAATTTTTTAACGAGATCTGAATCAAGGCCTTCAGCTAAATGTCCGAAGAAAGGATCATTAAAAAGTTTGGTTACAAAATTTCCATCCGCTTCTTCCTTTTGCTTTTCCGAAGACAGGTTACTTACCCTATCTTTGCTATTTTCTGTATGTACTATATCATCTTTTTTACCACATACATGCGGAATTAAATTTCTTTTGACTGCTTCTACGGGATCACTTAATATAGCAGACAGATCTGATGGAACTTTTTCATTCCGAGAAGTTGCAAACATATTGCCATCATTATAGTAATCTTCATAAGTATTCGCTTCTTCTCTTTTATTTGACGTTTCCGGAAAAGTAGCTCCTATATAAATTTGACTTTTAGACTTTTTTACCTCATTTTGTGAAGATCCGACACTTATAGTTACTGTAGTTCCACTCTGATATGTATTACAAGAATTTCCATAATCATCGTTAACCACCACTGAAGACAAATATATGGGTATATCACTACTCACATTCATAGTTGAGTAGCATTCATTGCCACTTATTTGAATCGATGTTTTTCTTGGTTCATTTTCTATATTCTTGAGTATGTTATGTTTAAATTTGGGCTCTTCTGTGTCGTCAGAGTCAAATTGCTTAACTCGCAAAATAGTTTTCTGTTCTCCGTCATTTGCGTCCGACCATTCATCGCTTGTTGAACTTGAAGAATTATTACGAACAAAACGTGTCTTTACGTAATTATGTTTCTTAGATTTTGGGCGTTCTTTTGATTTATGCCTTGGTGGTGGTTCAGGTGATTCAATAATTCCTGATCTTAAGTTTTTCAATACAGTTCTGGTTATTTCACTGCTATCGCTAAGATTTCCTGAATCAATGTCATTATTGTAAACTGTCGCTGAAATTTCCTGTGATTTCTCGAGTCTTTGTTCATATTCAAATTTACTTGGATTACACAAATCAATTTCATTAACAGACTCCAGAAATACTTGACTCGTATGACCATGTTTACTTTTAGAACGCAATGCCATTGTATCTAAAAATTTCGGAGGTGAAATGGATATAGTAGACGTTAAGCGTTCTGATTCTGATCTTCGGAGAATTGGAATTTTTGGTATATTATTATCTGGAATATAATAAAAAATAACATTACATAAATTTTAAATGAAAGCAGTCTTTTAGTATTTTACAAAGAAATTTGGTTCATATTTTACCTTCACTGTTGCTCTGCGTCGTTTCAATTTTAGTTTCATTGTTTGTTAAAGACTTGACTATATCTTGTGGAATAACTTCAGATTGTGTTTCGTCTTGTGACTGTATAATGTCTTCGATTACGGGTGCATCATAAGACTCATCATTATATGGTGTATTTATTACAGATGATTCTTTCAAACTGTTACTTACTATATCACCTTCTGCTATGACATCATCCTCAACATCTAGATTAGTATTATTAGGAGGTTCTATTATGACTGTATCTTGAAGATTAAGTTCTGCTGTATAAATCTCTGTGGTCTCTTCTTTTTCCACTAAAAACTGTACACGTTTTCTTTGTAAAACATTTTGAGAAGAAATTGTACTTTTGTCCTTTGGTTTAGGCAGATAGAAGTGTGACGAATTTGATCGTTTCGTTTCCAATGATTGTTCAGAAGTTTCACTTTTGATATATGATTCATTCGTGTTGTAACTTCTAGGTTTTTTCAAAATAGATTTAATTGTGTCCGTATTTTGATTTTTATATTTGGATCTAGATGTTTCGTTTATACCTTTTCTGTTAAAAGTTCTATCAGCAAATTTTTGATTATCACTTTCACTATCATCATCTGTCCTCGTATTTCTTATTCTTCTCGGTGGTCGTTTCGGTGAAACACTCTTTTGTTTTGTACGATTTGAGGTGGATACGTTATTTACTCTTTTATTATTACTTTTACTTAACGATACTATCTTTTTACTTTCATTTTTAATGTTTGGTAAAGACAAAGCCGAAGACATGTCGTGAGATTTAAAATCATAATTTTTGAGATCATAGTTCACAGGATCATAAACAGAACCTTCTTCTCCGCTACATGTATTAGATTCATTTGATACTCTTATTCTTTGTCCGCCTATTGCTTTCACGTTACAGTCAGATGTAGATTTACCTTTCTGTCGTGCACTATTTTTAAGAGACTCCTGCAAAACATCGCCGTATTCGTCATCAAATTCTATCTCCGCCATTGATTTCGAACTGCCACTTGACTTTACTAAGTCATAAGGGTTGATGTCGCAGGAAAGAATAGACTTTTTGGGATCGGTTACAGCTGTTGGTGGCACTTCTTCATCCACCCATAGCTCGTTAACACGACTTACAGATTTACTTCGATTTTTACGTAGTGTTTCTGGGCTTGGCTTTTTAGTTTTAACTCTACAAGGACTTATACTTTTAGCGCGGGATCTGGTAGTAGAAAATTGACTTCCAATGCGAGTTTCATGTGGCGGAGCTAACCTGCTCCTGCGCATTAAGTCATATGGGTCTGCTTCCCCATTTGGTTTGAGTATAGTTGGTCTTGCCTTAGAACTTTGGACACGTACTGTACCAGCTCTTAATAAACCAGCATCGCGGCTTATTTGGTGACCTCTAACCGTTCCACCGACCAATAGTCGTGGACTTTCGGCAATCGTTAGCGGTAATCGAGATCCTTTACATTTCTTACATATACTGACTTTGGTAGAGCTGGTTTTCTTTGTACCGTTTAGATACTCAGGACAGGAACATAATATAACAGCGTAATTGTGCGGAGTTGGTTTTTGAGGAGTGCTAATAAGAACAGGCCCAGGTACCTCAGGATAGGCTGAGAATACACTGGGCCTTATAGGTGGTGTTGGGGTCCGCACCGACCCGTAAAGCCAAGTCTCAGCATATTTCATTGATTTCGATAAGGCTGATCCCCCGGGCCCTATAGTGCCAAACATGTAAGGACTTTCTGGCGATTTCTCGGAAGACTTGGTGCTTCCCGAGGTATTCAATTTTAATTTTGACGACCATTTCTTCGGACGCGTTGCTTCTGGAGTTTCGTAAATCTGAAAAGAATAAAAAAAATTGTTATTAAATAAAAGTATAAATATTTAATGTTAGCAGTAATTACTGCCTCATTGGTCGAGTGGTTGCAAGAGCGACTGCCGATCGGGAGTTCTTGGGTTCAAATTCCGGGTCGGGTAGATACCTACTATTAGATTTTTCTAATTTAGAATTTCTAGTAGTGACTCGGAGTCTGGATGTAT
>DWDT01000375.1:0-21835 GCA_018245595.1 Microceris scylla
GCCTGTACGAAGCGGTGGTGACGTGCTATAAATCATTTGTGACTTCTTTTATAATTATGCACGGGTCATAGATCCATACAGCTAGTTTACATATTTGGCTATTATTATTATCGTTATACTGTAGATTTGACGTTGACCCAGTTTTTGACGAAACCATGTACCTACTGATAAGCGGTGATATGAGCTTAATTTGAACTGGTTTACTCATTATGTATGGTCATTCGGGTGGCATTTTACCAAGATTATTGATTATTATGCTTCGGATGCCTTTTTACCCATAGACATCTGCAATTATTGCGAACAAGACTGTAATATTGGGACTGTTAGTGTCAGTATGTCCAGTTAAAATAAGGTGATAATAAGATTATTAGTTAATGGACAACTGGTGATAGACTGCACTGCAGGAATAGAGGCTGTTAGTATCATTAGCCCAAATAGTATACATCAATATGAGCACAAGAAGCATTTTTTAGTATAAGTATTGTTGGTAAGTTGGTCACAGACGCGTTGCCACTACTGTGGACTGAAACAGTCGCTTCTAATGTCCAATCGTAAATTGTAATCACACTACTTAGAATTAAGCACAATGGTTTAGATAACAATTGCATCGCTGGTATCATCAACTGTGTCAGTTCCTTCAGCCAATCTCGCCTGTTTGACATGGCTTTTAATATTTAAAAAACCGCGCTAGTTATGAGTATATCGGTAAAATCTGGCAGTATCATTTTAATTATATATAGGTGTCACACAAGTAGACTGAAATATGATGTTATTGCTGCTCGAAGGAAAAACATATTATAATATGAGTAAAAGCAAACAAGCGATTGATCACAACCTAGCAATAAATAGATACTGTTCTAATTTTATAAAGAAAGCGCCGGTGGTGAAATATATGTGGGCGAGTTACCTTGCCTCCGGCCAATCCGCCCACGACGGCTGTTATAACGCCCACCGCCTTCACGATCAGCGTCTTTATGCGAACCACCCTAGGTACCTTCACGCCATTGAGGTAGCATTTCACTTGCGGTATTCCGCTCCCACCGGCGACGGGCTGCAATTGTTATTACTGTATTATGGAACTACAATTTTAAAAAAAAGTACCATAAGCAATGAGTAGTTTGTCTTTACTTTAAAGACGATGAAAGTCTTAAAGCATCGTAATTTTTATTATCAGTCTTGCGACAATTAATGTAACCTAAGCCCTATTCCTTATTGAGTCATTTAGAAAATTTTAAAGTACCTAAACATATGGAACGCTGTTTCTGTTGTGCACAGTCTTAATATTTATTGTCTGTATATTTCCATTTGAAAAAGAAAAAAAAATTGAAATTAGAACACAAAATACAATAATCTGTTGGGCGCTTAAATAAAAAGCGTGTCAGGTATTAATACAATTATAATACTATTATTATTATTATGATACTTATCAACAATCGTAATTATTACGCATCGGCATCTACTGGAATGTGTCACATTACTCATACAACATATGCATTGGATTATATACCTACACTGGACTGTGTAACTCAATTGTCGTCAATAAGTTCAGCTGATAAGAAAATTACGCAATTTCACTCTGGTATTTATCACCAAACCTGCCGAGAAATTCTCGTGACCTTTAGAACAGTTTATAATGATTTGCGCGGTAAACAGTGGCTTTGTTCATATTTCATAAATGATAGATAAGAGAATTTATGGGATTGTATTCAAATGTGCAGACGCATTTGGATGTGCATTTACTCATTCCTCAGCTGCAGTAATCTTGCTATGAGTCGTGTTAAAATAATCACGTTTAGTAATTTATTAAGAAACAACATTACTGCCGAATTCTTTTCATCACATAAATATCTCGTAGCTACAATTGTGCTACGAAGGTGTATCAGTATAGTTATGTAGAGCCCAAAATATTTAATGAATACTTTTCTATAGTTTATATCGTAATTTAACCTATGTTCAGCAGTGGACTGCAGAGCGTAGAAGATGATTTAATTGTAGTTAGAACTTACCTCGATATATGCAACCAGCACAGCCCCGACAAATACTATACAAATGTTTGTCAACACCCACAGTAGGTAGGGAATGTATAATTTGTCGAAAATGTACATATCCACAGCTGCAAGTCTCTGTTAAGGATATACTTTTCCTGTGTCATTTAGGTATAACACTAACATTTCGTGGAAGCTAGCTTGGACATCATTGTTTTAATAAAATTATATTTTAACCTAATATATTTATAGCTATCAGTTTTAGAATTACATACCCTTTTCATTTGCTTGATTCTAAAAGCAAGTGATAATATAAATTAACATGTGAAAGTTTGTATAGTAATAGCCTGTGGACTTTTCAAAGAATTTACATTATAGTCATCAAAAATTATTTATTAATACCATTTTCATTACTAATACATATGGTGATAATGCAATAAAATATAATGCTTGATTATCTAAAGTGAAAACATCCAGTTCTCAGTACAGATACAAAATAAGATTGACTTATAAACATCACACTGTAATAGTCGGAAAAGCATCTCACATCTCAGAATTAAATAAATAACAGAACTAGTCAAATAGTGATAAAAGCAATGATACCGTTATACTACTGCACTTTTTATGTAATGTTATTTAACTACTTAGCAACATTAAGTAATAATGTTGAGTTAAGTGACAAAGGATACATTTCTTGAGTTGCTTGTACTTGATGCCAGTAAACTCTTCAATGCATATGTCGATTATAAATGCAATAAGTGCTGTTATGATACCAATAAGTAAAACTATGAACCATCGAGCAATATCCTTTCGAACCACAAAAGTGTAGCCCCTCTTTCGTTCTTCGTCTAGTAATAAATGGTTCTCACATGTGTCATAGTCTAAGCTCTGAAACATCAAAAATTCACATCAGTCAGTCACATAATTATAATTGCTCACTGCTATCAGAATATGTTTTAATTTAAAAAAAAAATTTTTACTCTGTGGCATGTAAAATTATATAATGACTCACTTCATATTTAGCAGACAGGACATTTAAAGAGCCGGGTTCTATTTTCTGAATGGGATTACGCCTTCTAATTCCATGACTCCCTTGTATGTCATCTTCTGAAGAGTTTGTTGTCTATAGAATGTTAATGAACCATCATAGTAAATACAAATTTTATTAATTCAAAACATCACAATAATGTACATGATCTGTTTAACTACATCTAAAACTATGTAGTATTAATGAAATTCTACATTAGAACATTACCCACATTGTTATGAATTTTGAAAATTATTGTGTATATTGGGCCATCTCATATTAAAGGTGACATTAGCGAGTGTTGAATTTGGAAAAAAACAACAACAGAAAATAAGGAACATATTTATGACATTAATATATTAACTATAAATAAAATAATTGGATATATGTAACAATAATATATAACTATAATAAATAAATTGGATATTCCTGCTTTTCATATTAGGTATATGAGTCATTTCTTTTGTAACTATAAACTATTTTTATATATTATTTATTTTGTGCTTGGCTTCAGTATTACTTTATTCAGCTTTAATGTTCAGCAGACTAATTAAATAAAATATTGTGTTAATTATTTATTTGATCAAATTTAATAATGAACTGTACTTTCTTTGTTACAAGAATAATGTTTTAATTTATATGTTAACATTCTCTGCATTTCATTGCACACCACAGAGCTCAATCTTCTGCTCTACACATCCAACTACAGCCAGCCACTTAGTGTATATTGTCACTCCACCTATATATATATATATATATATATATATATATATAGCAATATATATAGCTAGTATAACCTATATATATAGCTAGTAGGTGTGTTATGCTATGTTTGCCAATTCGCGGTCTCCACTCCAAAACACTGATATTAAATGATAATGATGATGAAGTAAAATTGTTCAATATTATCAATTCTCAGTTGCTACTGTATATCATAATACTTTGTCGAATTTTATTCACAATACACTGTTACAAAACACAATGAATACGTCTATACTTGTCATCATCATCAGCCTATCTCAGTCCACTCTATCTATACTTGTATTGTTAAATAAATATTCTATTAAAAGCAATTTATCCCGTTTTTGTACACCACATGGAGAAAAATATAAAATGACATTCAATCTACATTCTTCCTGCGCACAGAATTTCACTTCATAATATAATCGATTTTAATTTTAAATACATTATCTGTTATAAAATCGTAAGTATTTTCATCAAAAATATATAATTCGTTACCATACCACTGAATTGATTAAAAATATACCTGAAAATTCGTAGATTGATTTAGATGAGAGTAATTTGAAGTGCTAGCTTCTATATTGGTGACCAACTGCGCTGTATCAGAAGTCGATATGCTGACGGTTTCCTCAGCTTTGGTCACGGTCATGATGTATGGAAAATTAATAAACACAAACCAAACACTTTCCAATGATTAAATTAAACTATAGCAACATGACGTAAGACTATTAACATCATTTTTAAATACTTTACAACATTATATCTTTTTGTTCTTAATAAAAACACGCACGACCACGAGACATTGAGTGACTATTGATTAAATAATTGGTTTTGTTAAGTGTCAAAATAATGTCAACGCAAATTATTAATATCTCACAAAATATGTTCCACTTGACCATACAAACGTCGAAAGTTAAATTTTGCGCATAAACCGTCAATAACTATGATAAGGGTGACGTATGTTGTCTCTTTTTTTTTTAGTTTATTACGAGAGAAATCCATTTAACGTTATTTTAAAGCTTCTCCAAACCTACTATTTAGAAAAGTGATGTCTTTAGACCTTTATACAATGTAATACCGTTTGGTTACGTTTTTGTCTTTTCTGGAACCACCAACTGCTTACCTTACTATAAAATATATTTCAGAACAACAAACATGTATAGAACCTTGAAATGGAAAATAAGAATATATTATGTATATATTCAAAAGCGTTATGTATATTTATAAATTATATGGCACTTCGAGGATCACTTCGATTGCTTTCATGAACTCCTAGTGGTACATGAAGATATAGAACCAACCGATATAATAAGTCGAAATAACCTTTATGTGGTACTTTGAAACTTAGACCGGTCGTTTATTCAGTTATTAGAATAATATATTTTAGCACTTTTTTGATAGAACGTCATTTTTGGATCTTCCATGTGTGAGGCACCTATAAATTTATGTAAAGTGAGGTAAATTTATCATCATCATCATCATCAGCCTATTCCCGTCCACTGCTGGACAGAGGCCCCTCCAATGGCACGCCACTGAGCTCGATCTTCAACTAAATTACTATTTAAATATCTGGGGAAATAAACATAACTTTAGCAGATAAGACTTTGTTGCTTAAAAAGTTTCTTGTTGCTACTAAAAATATACAATTAATAAATTCATTTACTGCCATTTGTTCATGATTTGATAATATATTATTAGGCCTACGATCATATCGTGAAAAATATTTAAGACGCATACAGTATTGCTATATGAAAAATAACCAAACTTGTTATTGCTTTTAAGTTTATATAATGCAAAGAAAAGATGTTCAATATCTATACTATCTACTACTATTAACTTAATAGTCAACTTAGAAATAAAACTTTATTTTTCCCAATTATTTGTTGTAGTGATAATAGAAATCATTTGACAGTGTTATCATTTTATCAGTACGTCAACTAGCCGACCACTAGCGCCATAATCTATCGCATACAGACGCAATAATCAGCGTACCGTAAACAATGGGGCTTTTCTGTGTGTGTGTAGCTTGCTCGTTCGTTTGGTTGACAATCGCGATGTGATGTATCCTACATCATCGCATGCTGAGTTATATTTTCAACAAGTCTTTTTAATTTTGTATTAGTTACTTCATTAATTTCTAAATGTTTTCTTTTGTTGTGATCACGTTTCTCCGTTTTGATTTCTAAATATGTGTAATTTGCCGCCGAAGTTCCATTCAGTGTGTCGCCTTTGTTTATCATTCTGTGGCGATAATTGCAGTGATGTTAAACTCCCAATATTTGATCGTGATAAGGATAAATCACGACTTTCCGAGATGATAACGACGTACCTGTCGATAATGGTAATAATTTGAGACGATTTTAGAGCATGGCCACCGGGAGGACGGCGTTTTCTCGTGTGAAAGTTTAGCATAAGCGTAAGAGATTGTGGATACTGATAAGCGCCATTAACTTTCTCGCGGGTGTTGGGTATTTTCGCATTGTGATATCATGTTACGGCCCACGCGTCGAGTGCTCGAGCGTATGACTAATGTTGTTCGTGGAAGTGATAGGCGAGGCGGGTGGCGGCTCCGTATCAGCCGCGGTCGCGCCGCTGATAACAAAGGAACGCGCGGAGATCCGCGCTGCCTCCGCGGCTCCTCGCGCCCTCTCCCTCTTCGCCTCTCGCTTCGCGCACTCCTATACCTCCCCAAGGATTCAGCATCGAATACTCCCATAATAAACTACTGCACTGCTATTTTGAGTATCAATATTTTCTAAATATAGAGCTACATTTTATATGTGGGGAAACAACATCGCCGCTTTATGTTGTCTTTGTTAAAATCATAGCAGGATATTGGCAAACTAGTTTATGAACCCTTAAGTTTGTTATCAGATTGCCCTGAAGTGAGTCATCATTTATGATTACACTTACAAAGGTCACTGGCCATCTTATTTCTTTACCTAACTAAAGTTCTAGTAAACATGGCTGATTAGATTTATTATGCTTTTAGGTGTCCCCAGATGACATGCTGCCTCAGGTGGTGTGTGGGAGCTGTGCACACAAGCTCGATGAATTCCACACATTCAGTGAACTATCACATAAATCGGAAAGACTTCTTGAACAATTTGTTCAGTATGCAAATTCATTATCAGGGCCAAAGGAGGTGAGTTATAGAAATGGGAAAAGCATTGATCAGTATGGAAACAGATTTATTTAATTTACATTATCACTATTTGAACCTAAACAGTTACTATAGAATTAATTGCACTCAATGCCAACATTTAAAAGTATATGATTAAGCAAAGCTAGAATTAGAAATATGTATGTAGCGAATTGGTTGGCTCCTCAAGTTCTTTTTGTAGATGGCTTTTGTGGCATTTACAAGTAGTCCACACAGCATGCCAATGACAACAACTGCAGCGACTCCCAGTATACTCCATAAAATATGCTTTGGCCTTAGATCAGAAAAGCCGAAGCCTTTTTTTGCTGTGAAAGTATTATCAAGTGTTGGGCAAAAAGATAAAGTAATATTTGTTATGTAGGCTCCACTCAACCTCATTGGTGCTGCACAACTGTAAAAAATACAACTATTTAATACATTAAGAATACCCATGATGTAACCATTCACAAAATTAACAATATGTCCAATAATGTGGTGCACTTTCTTATATTATATTAAAAACATGTATGGCTCTAATTATCTGATATACATTTTGTATGTATCAATGTTAAAGAAAAATGTCACTATACTTGGTGAAGCCTGGACTCCAAGCTATTACAGTTTGGTGGAAAAAGAGTATTTTGGCTGAACTGATATTTTTAATATTTAAAATCTTTTCTCAAATTTCTAAGTAGCCACAACTGAAATATATCAATTAGCCAAAACTACAAGCACTGAAAGATACATAATGGCAAAATATATGAAAAGATTTATACAAATATTATGGACAGGAATGTGTCCAGCAGTGGACAGGAATAGGCTGATAATGATGATGATGTTAGAAATATTATCTGTAATATTGTCTCATAGATATTTCTAATTTTTTAATGAATTATTTTATCAAACTCACTAAGGAATTTCTCCTGTTTTGAATTTTGTACCAGCTTCCTGTTTAGTGACAATATCCGCTAGATCACAGTTGCACAACCAATTGTTGCCCGTCATTCCCAAAACTTCAAGCTTGCTCCATGGCATTAAGTCTGTAGACAGTTCACTCAAGTCATTCTCATCTAAATATACCTGTTGATTTGGAAAAAAAAAGAAAACAAACATTTTAAATAAAATGTCTTAAAAAAAATGCATTCATGTAAATTCAATGTTATTTATGATTTTCATTGCCTAAAGTGTGAATCATTTTCGTATGTGAAATTTGGGAAAAAATTCGCAATGCCATGTGTATAATTGATTCATCAGCTGACCCAGTTAGTCCACAGTCAAGTAAGCAACCTTATCTGGGCCGAGCTCTATTGGAGACACCTAACTGATTATGTGATTATTAAATCATGTCTGTTGTTAATATTACCTATGACTTCACATTTCAACATATATCGCATTATCTCACCACACATTAATATTAGAACGTGTAATCCCATCATTCACGTTTGTATGTGTTACATGTATATATGCCAATGATTCATTCACTTTATATTTGACATTTGACTTAGTGATAAATCTCGAACGCGTCCAGTAGATTTTTATCGACATTTAACTTTTTTTTTATTGATGCCTTGTTTAAACAATAGACTACATTTTGTTTTTTTTTTAAATATCCGATTGGAAATTTTATAGATTTTTACACATTTCCATTTTATATGAATTTTCAATATGAATGAAAACGGTAAAAACCGTGAAAATTGCAGCTAACTTAAGTGTAATAAAAGTATAGTAAAATACTCTCACCTCTTTGAGAGTCCATTTGTCTTTCAGGCCGCGAAAGGCGTTATGGCTGATGTATCTCAAATTGCGATTGTGGCAGAGATGTAGTACTCTTAAATTTTTGAGCGGCGAAAACGTGCTGCGTTTAACTTCTTCCAAATAATTGTTTTCGCCAACTTCTAATTCTAGTAAATTTGTTAAACCTATAAGGAGAAACATATTAAATCCCTTTAAAATGACATACGCGACTTGTTTCAGCGCGAGCAACTTGTTTCGGCGCGAACAACTTATTTAGTGATTCCCTCTATATTACAATCTCATTTGAAAGAACGTGTATTATTTTAAAGTTACGATAAATATAGTCGATGGCATATATTTAACACCGCAAAATATTTGCTATGCAGTAAAATATTTAATTATTCACGTACACAATATGGCCGACAATTATTAAAAAAATATTTTTTTATTGCTGTCTCATTTATATTTCTGAATTGATCGTAGATTATATTCTATAAGCATGGATTCCTTTATAGAATACTTGAACTTTTGAGCATCTGTTTTCCTCAGTTTCATTGTTACACCTTGATTCAGTCAGCCCCTGGACCAATGTCCTTAACCGAACCTTTAATTAAGATGGTACTTACCTTTCTCATGTAACAAAACAGATAAGTAGGCGGTCTATACATTCATTATTATTTCACAAAAGCTTTTTTTTTTTCAATATCTATTTTATACCTAAGTCGCAAAAGCGATTTGCATTAGTTTCAATAGAAGCATTTCTTTTATAAAATAAAAAAAATAATCGACCCATTATTATTCCACTGTTGGAATATGGGTCTCCTCTCATATTGAGAGGGCTAAGGCCATAGTCTGGACACGTATATGCTTATAAATTGTTATCAGTTACGTATAATTATAATACAAAGTATAATATTGACAATCGTTAAACAGTAAATAAACAATTTACAAATTTCCTAATGTAAAGTATAGAAAAAGAATTTGATTTAAAAAATAACAATAGAAAATAAAGTATTCGAACAAATTAATGATATCCTGGGATATGTTGAATGTTGGAACGACGTGATATAATCAATTCCTGTAATGAACTATTTATTTATTAATAATTAATATTAATTCATTTTCGAGTTAGATTGTAAAATCTAATAAACAGGTCAGATATTATAATAACACAGAGTGTGCATATATTTGAGTGAAATTTTATTAAAGTGTGTTTGAATTCTAGACGCCAACTGAAGCGAGGCGTCCATTCCTTATATTGACGTTCTGCCATTCCTGGCTACCACTAGTTAACAATTACATTATAATAGTGTTTTTATCATTGAAATTTACTTTCTTTGTTATCTTATCTTAAATTTATTCCAGTAAATACTATAATTGTAGTAAAATAATATTATTATTATAGTGATTAATGCAGGTGAAATACGTCAGGTCTGTAAGTTTAGGGGTATTTGAAAACTGGTGTTCTCTGTCTAATAATATTCTGTATTCCAGGCGTGGCGATATAATCATAATAAAATAATAATAATACATAATAGGCAAGAAAGCCGATAAAATATAGTTTAAAAAAGTAAAAGTCACCGAGAACGCCTCCATGATGTTGTTCAATAAGAGTAGGTTTTAATGTTGTTAAAATGTGCTTTCAAATCAATGATAAGATGCTTGTATGTTATTTGGCAATATTCTCTACGTTACCTAATTCACTCTAATGAAGCGAAAGTGATCTTTGGTTGCATCTTGACGTGTCTGCGTCAAACATATTGTCGGGATTGTAATTTGACTGTAAATCATTGGTTTTTTAAATACGAATGTTACTAGAATTAAGCTAATGAGCTGAAAAATGAGTTGTACGAGATGTAATAGGCACATTGAACGGTAGTTAAACTGTATAATATTCATCATCATCATCAGTCCGTCATCGTCCACTGCTGGACATAGGCCTCCCCAATAGCACGCCACCGAGCTCGATCTTCAGCTCTTCGCATCCAACAGCTGCTAGGTACTTTGTGCGTAAAATTAAAAATATATAAAATATAGTTCTTGTTACCAAATTTGTTCCTTAGAAGCATTTGGTATTATACAATATCACATCTTAAGAATTCGTCACATATAACAATACTTAATAAAATAACAAGTATATTTTTGAAATGTGAATTTTATACATAGGTACTATTTCACAATCGGTGTACGAAATTGGATAGTAGGTATTTCTTGCAGTTTTAAGGTTATTAAGGTTTTTACATCAAAGAGTACTCTTTGACCACGGACTTTTATGTCATTGGCAGTATGAACGTAGACAGTGAATATTGTAGTTAATTTAATGTATTTGTAACACACAATTATATACATTTTAGTTTTTGGCACTTCTTCTCGGATAAATTTCAACTATGTTAAATATCACACACGTCCGTGCGCGCGATTTTCTTAAAAGGAAGTAATAAGATTTCTCTTCGCGATTTCATAATATCATTGATATATTATACGAAGTTTTCTTACATTTAAACGAAAGTTTTCGCAGCCCCTATTCCATGATGAGACGTAAACGTAACTGGTCAAACGTGGGCATGTACTACACTCCTTTGTCTACCCCTTCGAGGATTGACTACCCCTTCGCGGATTGGGATTGCAGGCGTGATGTCACTTTTTTACGTTGTTTATAAACTGATTTCAATGTAATTTTTATTATGTAGTATATTTTGATAATGTAAGATTAAATATATTTATCACTCTGCCTATTCAGTAAGGGACATGACGTAACGATGTAATAAAATTAATGATATAACGTGTTTTTTATATACACGTTTTTTATGTTGCACTAAAGACGCGAGAGGTCGATTATACTGTGTTGGGTAGGTCCATTAGATCAAACACATCCAAATGAATTAATCAGATATACTATATGTGGCTATGACGCTGTGTATTTTTGAAAATACATAGCGTGGGGATATATATTTTCGAACAATATGTAACAGGTGGTGAGCCTATTGCCATTCATCGGACGAAGATTTAGGACTCCGAGAAACTAGTAGAACTATCTACTTGAAAACCTCAATCTGACATTTAATTAAATCACAATTATCTTCTTAATCAGAGTAAGAAAACTGACGTAATTATGTAAAGTTTATTTTAAGACAATTATAACTTAAGATTTTAATAAATGTATGAAGAGAGTGATGAATGTGGGAGAAGCACGTTACACATGTAGAGATGTTTGCGCCGTGAGGCAACTGGCGTGATGATATAATGATAATAGTGAATAATAGTTTTATTATACTACGAATACAAATTAAAGCGCAATATTTAACGTTTTCCTTAAAACCTGTCGACTATCTTCATTGAAAAAAATCCCCAATACCACGAAAAAAAGCTCAATAACTCCCTTATCGGAACGGCTCGCTTTGCCATTTTGCATACCTACATACACAATAAAGATACAATCTTTTATCGATACATCAATGCTTTCCGTTATTACACGAATTATTGTAAACATACTTTCGATATGTATTACGTATAAACACACGCACACAAACGCACATTCACACTCACACGCACAGACCCCATACAAACACAGCACACACGCGAACACACATGCACACATGCACAGAGGCATACATTTACCATACACATATTACACGCACACTCGCACATGGAGGGCGAAGTGACTGATCTCGTGTGCATTACTTCACTGGTCCACAACACTTGGCCGCGGAGATAGAAAGCTTAGATCGTCTCATTGTAATTAGAATGTGTAGAGTCACTTATGTAATAATGCTAAAATTCTGTTAAGCAATTCGCACTCCGTTTTCCTCGGTGGTATATATTACACGTATATGAAATTTAAAGTCTACGTTCGGTATTGATAAAGTCATTTGGTAGAAACCGTTCCTCTATTTAACTTATAAGAGAAGAGCTCACTGAACCTTGTTTTCAGTATGTAATGTTTGACGTATTGTGAAATGCTGATAATGTTTGATGTATTGAAAAATGCTGATCAAATGACCTAGTCAAAAGTTCTTTAACATTTTAAATAAAAAGACACAAACCAAACGTAAAATATTTTTCTGTTGTAGAAACAGTTTTCTCGCATCGTAAGATTTCTAGTCGACTCTTAGACTATAGAGCCTTAACCCTTGCAGAACCCTTCCCATTCTGCAAGGGTTTTACGATAATGATGAAACGTGTAACGTGGATCTGTAAATTAATCAATATCTGAAATAGAGAAACTAAGCTACGTTTTCCTACGGCCGGGGCTTAAAAACAAACAAATTGCACACCACACTAAAAATACACTGACGATGACACAAGACATGTATATCACCAGACACAAATGTACATCACTACACGTATTGTGTTTCAACTCACCCAAGAAACTGTCGTCGGTGAGCTCCACTAGCTTGTTATCGTTGAAGGTTAGGTACTGGAGAGTTTTACCCAGAATGCTCAGACTCTCCGGCACCGTCACGAATTGGTTCCCGGATAGATCTAGCTGCCTCAGGTTCGCTAACCCTTTGAACGCATCCATAGGTATGTTGTCGATTTCGGTCTTGGATAAGTCCAGTACCTGTAACCAGAACGGATTACAATATTGGGTACATTTATTATGTTTACGTAATAGACCGGAGTCTAATTTTGTGCCTTGTGTATCCCAGGCTCACCCCCTATAATCTCGGACGTAAAATATCTTTCTCTCTTTCTCAAGTTGGTTCCCCATTACCGAGGATCGTGATTCCGCTCGAAGCCAGCCAGTAACATTCTCCAAGAGGAGCGATCCTCGGCTTCAAGTTACGCGTGACCTGGTCCGACCAGCGCTTCGCTTATCTTAACATAACTGCTGAAAAGTGGGAGTACTACTCTCCTATGCCTAATCCTTAAGAGAAATACAGGTGTCATATTCTTATATCAGCCTATTATTCGCACTAAAGAATAGTTTGTATTTGATTTTGTTTTTGCAACTAACTGATAATTAATCACTGCAGTTATCGTGCGTTGATTGCAATGACATGATAAATATCTCTATCATGACAATATGATAAATCATATATCATCAATGTGATAAACAATTAAAGAATGTTTTTCTCATGACGAACCGGCGATTTTGTTTTGTTTTAGCGACGGACAAATAGCAATGTATAATATTAGGTATGTATTTGCAAAATCGATTCGACACGATTATGATTATCGCATTTAAAACTTATATTATTTTTATGGTACATTAATTTTACAATGAATAACATTAATATGACATTAAAAATTTTTGCATTTGTTTTTTTATTGTCATTTAATATCATCTGTAAGAATATATATGTATACTGTGATATTATTTGCCGCTCGAAGCTCTCTGCCTACCCCATAAATAATCGGGCGTGATGACTCTATAATAATACACTCGAAATAGTGTAATAATCAAATTACTCATACAGTACAGAATTTTGCCGCTGCATCAAATAGAGTCCGGCATTTTAAACACATCGGGATGCATTCGAAACTTCCAGAACGGTGTGAGAGAGGGTATCTGCGTCGTCTGCGTCCACATTCATTCCACTTTAGTCTAATTTTGGCTCCGTACGCTACACCAATGTATTTATTACCTCCAAATTAGTGGCGCTTGATAGCGCCAGTATTGTGACGTGGTCGAGAATCTCTATGGGATTGTTGTTCAGATATAATCTGGTCAGGTTCGGCGTGTACTGGAAAAGGTATCTGTCCAGCGAGTGTATTTCGTTGTGGCCGAGATTGAGGGTCTCCAGCGCTATGCTTCTGTACACGCCGTTGCTGTACGGGCCCTGGAAGATCTCGCTCCTTAATACTTCTCCTAAAAAAAGAATAAAAATGTTGTATTTTTTATTTTTGTGGCTGATTCGCGGGAAAAGCGAATTTGTACTCATGTCGTACAAGTGTATTTGTTAAATATGTCATCCATAGCCAATTTTTCTGACATTTACAGTAAACAATAAAAAATTTAAATAATTATAACCTATAAAAAAGTTAACTAAAACTAAACGTGTTACTAAAAAGAAAAAGGAAAAAAATGAATTTTGTCAAATTTTGTACGATATATCCAAAATAATCAATGTTTTTAAATACATAAATTACATTGAATTTTATTAAAGAAAAATGCTTTACTGTTTTTAAACACGTTATTATTGTAATAAATATAATAATATAAAAAATAAATTAATTAGATTGCATTATATATTATGAATAAAAATAAAATTATCCAAGAACATAATTACAGGACATTAAGGATAGGTTCTGAACGTTGATAAGGCTTGGAACACACGTCGATCTATTCAATCGAATTTGTTGAATCACACGATAAAATTACATGTGTAATCGTATGTAGGTATGTAAATGAAATACCATCTGTGTTACGTTTTTTTAGTATTGAATAGCGTGAAGAATGCAATTAGTATACCTTAATCGAGGTGAAAAAATTGTTACGTGCAAGTGTGTATGTGACCTTATGCAAATTATGTGCTCAGTTCAATTTAGTCATTTCGTTTCAGCTAGAAAATTTGCTCTTGGAATTTCGTGTCAAACATTGCAATTTACCGATTATGTTGAAAAGTGCATAATTTGCGCTTATGCAATTAATTCGTAACTCTGTATGCGATTTGCTATATGAAATATGGTTTGTTTATTATACGCACGTTCGGTTTTTTATTCCGATCTAATCTCATACATACAGTATAACATTTTCTTTCATATAATACTGTAAACATAATTTCAAAATATTTAACTGTTTATTTGACTAGATTCCAACAAATATATTTAGAACTACTGCAGACAGCCGGTCGCCATTTCAAAAAGCACCAATGAAACCACCACATAATATCATCAACTATTTTACATGTCAATTTAGAAACTGGCAACAGATTAAAAATGAAATGTTTTTTTTATAAATGTGGGTATATAATATACATATATCAACCCACATAGTCTATTACTAGCTTTACATTTTCTATACATATAATAAAACTGTAACTGATCACTGTTTGTACATGGCAAATATATTTAGAAATTCAGAAAGTCTCTTTATATACACAAGAGAACCCAAAACAATGTTTTTTCATTTTGTCAGTATTTTTGTGCACGTTTATCTCAGAAACGGCTTCTTTGATTTGAGTGCAGTTTTCAGGATTATATTGTAATGGGCTCAACTTAACATTTAGTGTCTTTTTTATCAGTTAAATCGGTTAACTAATAATGAAATTATGTCAATTTATGTCAATCATAACTTGTAGGTTATTTTAGGTTAGAATGTACGGAGTCGCAGGCACAGCTAGTATATAATATATGTATGTACATTCAAAGCTATTATAAGCTGGAAAAAACTAAGACACATAAGAATTAAAACGCCGTAAATAGACGTCTATATCTTAAAACGAATTTTATATTTAAATCGATTAAAAAGAATAATCAGGGCTAAAATCAAATGTATCACAAATGTAATTGATTATACACTAGTTGGATATTGCATTCCATTTTCGAATTTCAACGCAACGATTATTTTATAACTTACCATCTTACTTCTTCAAGTGCCTCTCCAACTAGTGGAGGTCCGTAATCAGCTTACCGAATCTGTCCTTATACATTATTACATTGGCCTTTCAAATAGCACATTACGGACTCGATCTTCAGCTCCTGCTTTCCAACCTTTTGAAACAATATATTTCCAGGGCCTTAGTTTAATTAGTTTAACATACCGGATATAAAGTTATTGCTCAAATCTAAGTAGACTAGTCTCTCGATGTTCCTGAACGCGTCGTCCTCGATGTCCACAATCCTGTTGGACTTGAAAATGATGGCCACCCTGGTGCCGGGCACGCTGTCCAGCTGCGTCACATTTCGGATATCGTTACTGAAAAACGTTATTAAAACGTGCCCATCTGAAATAAAAAAAACTCACGTTAAATCTTTATTTTCATAAAAATTTTAATTTTACTAGTGGTTTCGTACCATTCGAAATTCGAACGTAATTTTTAAAAATTCAAATATGAACGTTATTCAAGTTCTTATTTCAAAAAGTAAACTTCTATAATGTTCTTCTCTGCTACTGAATGAAAACATACCTTTTATTTTGTTACATTGACAGCGGGAATTTAAATAATCAATGTCTTATTTAATTTAATGTAAGGTATTTCTAATATATATCACATATACATTTTAGGTTTCTGCAATACTTCTTTAGGTAAACGTTAACTATACCAAGTCTCACACTGATCTTTTCTCGCAATGTTGATTAAAAGGACTATAAGGATTTCTCGTCATGTACTAATAAATAAATATGTTTTTTAATAGTTTAAAATGACTAAAAAGTCATTATCACAGTTTGTAAGACATCTCGCATTGTTATATACACACACACACGCACGCACGCACGCACTTACGTACGTATGTATGTATAAATTATTTATAAATGTTTTATAATAAGTAAAAATATATTAAAAAACAATTCCTCTCCCACAGTCATCGGTTACATAGACCGCGGTATTCCCCTAATTAAACAACTCCATTATCGCACAGAACATTTATCAATAAAAATGATACAGAACAATAGTGTTTGTATCCTTCACACCAAAGTTTTAATATATTGAAAAACATATTAAAGCAATTCTCCCCTTTTGTTTTAATGTTTTTCCAGACATGAAAGTCAATCACAATTTCGTATTTTTGTCTCTGCATTTAAATCTCTCAGGTCACCCTGTACAGTTGACGTAAGACGTTATCATACATTCAGATCTGAATCAATAATATCAATATAAAGGAATCCATCTATCTATATTTAGTTTGAAATATTCAATTATAGCATGTTCACTTTTATTAATAGATTACTGACAGTGGAATTATCAAAGTGATGATATCTGATAAGGGCTAGTTAGTGTACTACGATATTGTATTTCAACTGTCGTGTAACAGAAACTTATAAATGTATGAAGGGATTTGATGAATGTGGAAAAAGGCTCGTCAGAAATAAGGATAGAAATATTTAGAATTCGGTGCTCTCTACCTACTATGTAAGAGTTATTGCGTGAAAGTATAATAATAACAATAATATTGTAATATAAAATCAATTTTGTATGTTGCGCGGAATTGTGATTTTAAATGTATGAGCTGACTAAAACACTACTTAAACAAGTGTATGAAAGCACGTAATGTGGAGCACGGAGAAGCCTGATTGATAGAGGCTGTTTGTTTTGTTTACGTCACTCTTTTGTGCGATATCCGACAGATATGTCATGTTTGGCGAGTAGATTTTACCTTTATTGGAAACGCTGTTCACTTGCTCCGGCCAGCGGGGTATTTCGCCGATGTCCCGACGCGAGCAATTTAACGTTAGATTATTGACGTCTTGAATGAAAACATCGCACGGCGCGTTTTTCGCATCGTCGAGTTCGTGACTCAGCGGCACAAGGGCACATAATAACACTAACACCTATAACAAAGAAACACCATAACTTATGTAATCGGCAGTCGACGGACAGTAATATCTCGTTTCGTGCGCCGCCGGCCTCGCCGGGGCTACTCACATCGCGGCCGCCTCGTAGGAAACGCATCTTCCTTAAAGTTTCAAAGGACACTGCTTGGATGCCTCCAGATAAAGATGTGTTTTTATCTTATCAGTTCGGAGGCGAGTGATACCGCGATGTGACATGCAGCGAGCGAGCGCCTCATTGGTCGCTGTTTATTTGTGTTATCGCGCCATTGCTAATAAAGACTGGCACTTGTTTATCTATTGTTTTTTCTCTTTATAGGACGTCCTGAGCATAACGGCGGATAAGTTGGAGGAAATAATCAAACCGTTGAACGATAGTGATTATGATCACGCTAGCAAACACAAGTACGCCGAAATTGGCTCGCCGGACTCCACGGAGGAGATGAAGAACTTGGAGAGTCGGCAGGCGGCTGTGACTCTCCTGCAGATTAAGAACCACGACCCGAGCAAGTATGCGCTGCAGGTGGATGACGGGCATCACATCATGTTCAACAGCGTGCCTAGCTTGCCACCCTCGGACCGAGCGAGAGAGGTGATGCACTGCAACGCCGTCATCGACATCATAAGCAAGGCCGTGGCGGTTGCTCAACGCGAGAACGAGGAGTCGCAGAACTATCAGTCAAATTATAATACTGTCATAGATAGAACGCACGCTACCAACACCGGCGACATGGGCTATGCCCACGACTACCCAGAGGATCAGTACAGTGCGTACAATGCGGCGCAGAGCGCCACCAGCCCCATCAGCAACGACGAACGGAACAATAAAGAAATGGACCTGTCACTATACGGCTCGATCAAGAACGAATGCGCGGAGCCCAGCGAACAAACAGACAGAGAGTCGACGAGCACGTATCTACACAAGACCCTCACGAACAGTAGTAAATCGATAAGCTTCGTAGACGAGTACAAACAGCACGTGTTCGGCCGGGCCGGCGTCAAGGCGAAGCAATCGAAGGACAGCCTGTCGGTGTACGAGGAGTGCAGTCAGAGCAGTAGCGGGTCGGACCCGGACAGATTACAAATGGACATATCCGAAATGTCACAGGTAACTGTCTTCAATGTCACGTGTAATTTTTCCCAATGTCACAAATAATTCCTCCCAATGTCATTTCCCATTCCATAGTCCCATTTCTAGTGTCACAGGTAATATCCTCCTAATAGTGGCACTTGCAATGTACAAAATATGGAATAGGTACTTTATCATCACGTCTTTATCTGCCAACTGTAAATATACTAAGTATACGATCGCACTCCGGCTACCGGAGCAATAAAAATCTCACAGTCTTAATTGGTTCACGTCACTCCCGTGTATACTGTTGGTTTAAATATACTTATATTTGTGTGTATAATATCAAAAAAGTGAATTCAATGCAGTTTCAATCAAACATAATAATAGTTATATAAAAGTTAAAATAATTATGAGAGATTAACTCTCTGAGTTTCATATCAAGTTTTTTCAGTATTACGTCGCATTTCTATTCGGCAGTACATTAGGACAAGAAATATATTAAAGTAACCCCCTCCCTCCCTACACCCATCTAAAAGGGTCATGCAAATTGATTTTTGTTTCTATTTTTAATTTCTAGGATGATCCCGAAGAAACCCAGTCAGTACCGTCAGCCCAGTCATCGCCCAAGCCCGCGCAAGAGAGCGACACCGACAAGGAGTCACTATGGCAGGCTCTACACAGACAAAACGGTAAAAACAATAATTATATTATTATTATGTCGTAATGATAAGTTATGGTGATTAGATACATAGTTTAAAATCTATGGTTATACATATAGATAAATTCTGTTATTGTTATACCATAAAGCCAGTTTCTTTATGGGGTATACAGAGGGTAATCAATTTTAGTAATAATAGTACTCAAATGCACTATGAGTTATATTAACGTAATTGGAAACCTGAGACTGTATTACCCCATTGCGTACCCCTTCAAGAATACACAGGTACAAATGTTATATTTTATTTTTAATTTTTGGCAGGTCGCGGAGGCGAAGCGACCCAGCTGCTCCGGCGGCTGATCAACAGCAAGCACCTGGGCATGACGGTGTCGCCGCTGCGCGCGGCCGGCTCGCCCGCGCCCGCGCCCGCCTCGCCCTCCAACGGCGCCGTCTCGCCGGTACGTAACGAGGTATTAACGCTTACATAAATAATAAACCAATGGCCGCATCAGTTAGGTGAATCCAGCGTGTTAAGAGATCGTTAACAATGGGGAAACTATTAAGAAGACGAATTCGTCTCAGTTAGTAAGTCAGTCAGTGTAAATACAAAAAAGTACGAAGAAAATAGTATATACAATTTTTTTTGTACTTTTCTTTGTCCATAATATATAGTTCATAGTATACAGAGAGGAGTGGCCAATACGTTGCCGGCTTTGAAATGTTGTAATTACTTCATTGCAATTTACTTAGTAACTGCATTTTTTATTTTATTAATGGGAATATTATAAATTTAATTAGTATACAACAATGTAATTCATAAGTAACAATTTATATTGCAATCAAATTACATTCACACGAATATATTTACTACTAAGGTGTCTCATAAGTCAGTTTATCCTGACAACATAATTTTAATCGCACTTCGTATATTAACTCTATAACAAAGGATAAGTTCCTTAGCAGACTAATATAACTTGTTAATCGTTGGATTAAAACAGTATAATACAATGGCCTATACATTGAACCTTACCTTTTTATTTAAAAAAAATAACCAAAGTTGATACTGAAAACCGACATTATTTATAAGACACACTTATATTATATCATACCCAAAACATGTACTTTTATTATATAACACGTCCTTATAAAACCTACTTCGGCTGCGTAATGTAACACGTCTTTATAAAACGTCCCTATAAAATACACTAGGTACGGCAGTACATACGTCCAAAAAACATAATTTACATTAACAACTCACGATACTTTCGCTCGCCTCACCTGTGACAATGTTGCCATGTACGCAACACGACATGTCAACAATAATGTTATCATCATAAAATTAAATCACATACACATTACTCCTATTAAAATGTGTTGGAAATTGTTTTAAAAGCACTGTAATATTCACAAATTATATATGTGCAACGTTAGCAAAGTCCTAATAGACACTGGCAGCCAAAGGTTAGCTAAGTAATTCGTTATATTGTGCCTGTATTCTTATGTTAATGCCGCACAAGGTAAATAATGTTTTTCCCTTCGAGCACAACGCACTCTGCATCTTTATTATATGTATGTTGTAGCTTTGTCTCTTCTTTTTGTTCCCCTTTGTATTAAAACGTGTACAGTGTAGTAATACACTTCCTTCGTATCAGTTCCATTAACATTTTTTATTTGGGTTGTTGACTTATTTTCCTATTTTATTCCTTCTCAGTATTTCGCTTAAATTTATCTTCAATACATCCCTCCTTGGTTATTCTGTTCAGGTTGAGACATTTCAATTAAATTAATTGTTTATATAAAAAGTGAAATCAACGAATAAACCTCAATTATATTGAAGGTGAAGGTGAACGTCTTGAGGAAACTTGCATACCTTATAGTTGTTTATACCTACTGTTTTCTAAGCCATCTCCTCCTTGACTGCCTCGTTGGTCGAGTGGTTCCCGGGTACTATTGCATTTTTCTAATTTAGAATTTTTAGTAGTGACTCGGAGTCTGAAATTGTGCCCGGTGTATGGCAATAGACTCACCACCTATTCCATG
>DWDT01000376.1:0-21830 GCA_018245595.1 Microceris scylla
TCTTCAATATCACGCCACTGAGCTCGATTTTCGGCCCTTCGCATCCAACCACTACCAGCGACATTGCATATATCATCATTCCACCTAGTTGGAGGGCGTCCTACGCTACGTTCATCACTATCGAAAAAAAACGTAACATCACGCCTGTAATTCCCGAAGGTGTAGGCAGAGGAGTGTAGTACACTCCCCCGTTTCATCAGCTACGTTAAGTCCCATGGAATAGATGGTGAGCCTATTGCCGTATGATTATCGACATTTTTATTAACCCATTCACGATTATCTTCTATCTATTTATTTTTTTAAAATAAATATCATAATTATTATATTATTATAATACACTTTCACACTAGTTACGTACGTGTTGACAGAATTCGTATACTTAAAAGAATGACATATAAGAAGCATAGGTTTTTTCACGATTTTTTCTTTTAACGTTACATCAAACGATATTCTAATAAGTGAGTCTGCAATTTAGTTGCCATCTAAGATACACACATTTTTATGCATGAGAGTATGGGAGTCATGGTGAGATGAAATTTGATTGGGTTATGCCCTTGATCATCATCATCATTATCAGTCTACTCCTGTCCACTGCTGGATAGAGGCTTTTTCAATTGTACGCCACTGATTTCGATCTTCAGCTCTTCGCATCCAGCTACTGCCAGCCACTTTGCGTATATCGTCACTCCGTATATGCCCTTGATATCATATATCAATATTGATAAATATTATTCACTAATAATGCAGTAGCAGTAATCAAAATATATTAAGAGTACGTTCAAATAGCGGTAGGCATATTTTTTTTTTTTTGTAGTTTATATTGTTTATAGGAAAACGGGATACCTATAATAACCCGTAGTTACATGATGATAAAAATATAATATGACAATTATTAATTTAAATTATTAATTTAAAATTAATAGACAAACAACAAATAATTAATGAAGACTTAAAATAATAATTTTACATAAAGCTATTTGATGATCTTAATAATATCGTGTTGTATCTCACTAAATGCACTTAACATTTAATATACCAAGTTGCAGTAAAGCTCCTACCATGTAATGTAGAGCAATACGTGCTCCTGGATTTTCAACTGGGGTTCAAACAATATTATTGTTAATATGATGTAATGACCGTCCGAAGGTTCGGTGTCGGTATCGGCCAGTTTCGGCCAAGAAATCTAGTTCCGGCCTTAGCTTCGGTATCGGCCAAAAAATGGTCGAACCTTCCAGCCGCGCCGAAAGTTCGCAGCCGATCATCGCTGTAAGCACATTGAGTTAAGGTTATGTTTTGCACATAAGTGATTTGGTAATTATTTCCTTTTTTAATATGTACTTCTGTTATTATTTATTTCATAACAGTGACAATTATTAGGTATTGTACTTCATTTTGTTAAGTTTTATTTTTAAGGGACAAATAAAACAGGTTAGGTAGGTACATATGTATATTCGATTCAAATTTATATTTTCCTTAGATTTGCGTGTTTATACGTAACTGTTGTTGAATTACATTGTGTATTCTTATTTGTTAATTTAATATTATTTACCATCCAAATGATTAAGTAGGTAGATGCTAATTTTACAATGTGTGACCGTTATTTACTTAATTTTATTTAACAATGTGGGAACGCGTAGGTATACGAGTAGCTCGTGCGAATGAATAATCCAGACAGTCATCTTGTCCCGTCCTTTCCCGTTTATCGCGAGTGGTTTCGGTAGTTGTTTAGACATTGAAGAAAATGGGGCCAAATTTCGGCACTACTGAAAATATACTTCATCAGTCATTCAGGGATTGTTGGGTATATTCCAAACAGATAACATAAACATTGATGAAAAAATGTTAAATATTCTGTTTGCATTTGTTTATAAAACAGTTTAATAACATCCTATATTGACATTCTTACTTATAATGTGACGAAGTGTCTGACTTTGCCGCTTCATTCGATTATTCTGATGTATAATACAACAATAAACGTATTTATGTAGCAACATTTTTTATTTACGCAGTTAATCTTATCTTCTTTCATTTCCTAATTTCTGTTTACATTTATATCAGTTTTGATATCGGCTAAAACCAACTAGCAGTCGAATGTTCGATTGTCGTTGAGATTTCAGTTCCAAATCATGTGACGACCCAGTGTTAGAGTCCGCCTTTATTCTCATAATATGTAGGTTTGGTTTTGGGTAAAAATCGCGTTCCGACCAAACATTAAAGTCAGCCTTTGTCCCCATAGTCAGGCTGATTTTTGTAATAAATAAATAAACCGATTGACGTGTTATGTTTCACTGTACTTATCAATAAAGGCTATGAAAATAATATAGGTATGTTCTAATGGAAGAGAGAACTATATTTCATAACGCTAAAAAACACATTGAGAAAAAAAAATCTGTTTTTTGTTTGCACCATACCTATGGTACAACGTTTTATGAAATGTGAATTAGTTATGATTTATCCCAATAATTAATTGATATGTCAATACTATTGCCACATATCAAAAGTTCATTAAAACAACCAATAATTCCGTTAAAAAGCATTGGTATAAGAATAAAAAATTTTGTTGTACAATATGTTAAAACTGTAACGCGTTTTGGCGTTATGTTTTTTTATAGACCTATTAAGCAATAGAAAAGGTATAAAATTACTATAGAAAAAAATCATGTTATTGTTTTTTTAGCGAGTTTACGGAATTCTAAGCCCTTCGCTAGAGCGAATTACGCTTTATTAGAATAAAGCGTATACCGTGGCTAATGAGACGATACGCAACAGTTAAGGAATGATATTGTATATTCTAAACCGGTTACGATTTCCTCCATTCGTTGTTTACAAACATCGAAACCCATTTTGAATGGATATAAGGTCATTAAAGTCTACAAGCATAAAGATTGCAACCAACAACGTAGGCAGTTAGGCAACATGGCTGCGGCGACTGTTGCTTCATTTTTCGCGCACATTTTGTATAAAGGTTGACACATTGAAGTCAGATTTGAACCAGAAAATTTTTCTAAACGGTTATCTACAATTCAAAATGATGATGAATATATTTTTTCCGTCTTTTATGAAACCTTACATTACCGTCTATAATTGTAGTTAATATCTAGACATAATTACCATCATAACGTATCTATACATATTTAAAAAAAAAAAACAAATTATTCTTATGGCACGTTATATTAAGCGAAGCACGATCAGTTATTTAAATTGTTGACGTAATAATAAAGTATCTCACGTGATGATTGAGGTTTCCAAATAAATCCAGTTGAGCGTCTTTGGAATATTGATGATCTGAAGAAGGCTGTTAGAGCGTTACATAATTTTTATATTGTTTAGATGTTTATTATTGAAACGTGGATATTGGTCGTAGAATCAGTAATGACATCGTAATAAATCTATCAGGGCCTAAAATATCTGCGTAAGACATTTTTATATATATTTTTATATATTTTATATATATTTTTATATATATTTTTATATTTTTATATATTTTATACAACAATAAGCGATTTAGGTACAATCAATCAATGCAAAATGTAGAGTCGTAAAAACTTTCAATGGTTCAGTTAAAGACATGAGTGGATAGAGGTGACATTTCTTACTCTATTATATAAAAATGAATGTTTGTCTGTATGTCATCGATGAACTCAAAAACTACTATACCAATTATTATGAAAATTGGTATGTATATGTATTTGTATGTTGGCGTAGCAACGCGCGCCGAGTACAGCTAGTTTATTATATAAATGAAGGTGTTATATCTTTCTTTTTCCAAAATTGCTTGATATACCGTGCGTCTGAAACTGAAGATTAGTAATGTATACCCAAAATGTACTAAGTGTCTATTTTTGTAAATTTACAAATTAGTGATAGGTATAACACATACACTGAACTCATCTCTTTATGTAATAGACTTGCCTATTATGAACAAAACACTCATGTCCTCTGCATGTTTTAACCTATGCAAACATACTATTACGCCTTAATAACTGTTTAAATGATTATATTACTCATATTATTACATTATATACCCTATTTATTCGTACACACTTGGTGATTTGCATTAGGAATAGTGACTCACATTGAGTGGTAGAGCTATTAAATGGCTGCGTATATTTCTTCGCATAATCGACTCACGATAAGCTTCTTTAACCTGAAGATACAAAGTTTATTTTAAATTAACCCCCTACACCATCGTTCGTTGCCTTATACAGTTAGTTTCGGTATTTTTTTTGTGTGTATAGTTGTTTTTTCATTCATAAAGGCTAGCGATTACCTCATCGCCACTGCCCACTGGCTGGCTTACAACTTTTTTTTTTTATTTCGAAGTTTTATATTTTCTCATACACAAACTCTTAAATAGATACGTTAATATGGCTTACGAACGGCTTCTTACTAGAGGAGATTCGAAAGGATGCATCCCGAATTTTTAATAGCTAATTCAGTTTTATCTATGTTAACTAAAGTACCAATTTGCTCATGGGAAATATAAAGACGCGCGTCCTCGCGCGCTTTTTTGCGTCGGACTGCAATAAATATTTATATTTTTATTTTATACAAATGTGTTCGTTACATAATGGAGAAAAAATTCAGCATGCTTTTAAGTTGCGAGAGGTTTAATGTGAAGAAAAAAATTTAATAGTATGACAAGAAGAAACGTAAAATAATACATCAGGAAACTTAAACAGGTATACATCTTATCTCGGCATACATCAAAGCGGACAATTCAACCAAAAATAATTTTATAATTCTTAATTATAGCACAGAAGACACGTACGTACGAGTGTAAAATTCTTTAAATGTCTATTAACCAATGACTTTGAATCAAAATTCAAGTAAAAAGTAAACAGAAAACTCCTTTTCTTTTTATAAATAACAAATTGAAAGTTCGGATGCTCGAACCGTATTACTTTAAGTCTAGACTAGTTTTTGCTAGCACGAGATATCTGAGCGGTTTCCGATCAAGATTCCAAAAAAAAGTACTCTCTAACAGTTTAGAAATCAGTATCATTTCAATATTGACGATTAATGCTGTTATGGCGTTACCAAATACTCGACATCTTAAATGTAAAAAAGAATCGTCGGAAATATTCAGCGTAGGTACGTTACAAGCGCGAATGTCGAACAAGAGGTCGTGGTTTCGACTCCCGGGTTGAGCAAAGTATTATAGCGATGACTCTTCATTTGTGTCCAGTATAAGGCAAGGCTTAGCTATTATTGCATGCATAATATAACTGATGTAAAGTTGAAGTACAACACTGCTCTGTTTACACCTTGGAGAAATACATGCGAGATGATATGTTATGAAAATATTTGCACATAAACCTACATAAATACGTACTTTTATGTAACATTAGTAGGAACGAGTTGAGAGCTACAGGGAATTGCATAATAATAATAGACACGTAATTTGTACTTGTGGATACGTTACGTGAGAAATATGGCTTATCTACAGCATGATGTCTGTAATATTTATTTATTTTCTGTAGAGCTTAAGCTATTATCTAATACCATCGTTTCCGGGTAAATAAGAACCCTCTCGGTAAAATTTTTTTAACTCTGGATGTTTTATGGAATTAGGTTACCGGAACATTTCCACATGTAACATTTCTCGTATTTCTTTCTAGTTCTATGAACTTCGTATGAACACTAAAAAGGAAGTCAGAAATTAATTACTCTTTCACCCAATTTCTGCACCCAATTTCACTATAAAATAATAAAGTCGCTATAAGGTTTTAACGAAATGTTTTATGTATACGATGTAAAACATAAATAGCTTAAAATATTAAAGTTCAAAATAAAATAATTTAATATGTTATTTGAAAAAAGGATTCAATATTTAACTAAATATATTACAGTTTTCAATTAAACAGCGGTGTAAAGTACTTACAAAAGATTATTATGAATCAAATAATCTGAAATAAATAGATAAATAATAACAGCGCTGTCTAGTGGGACCATAAAATAAATTATTACGTCGTTCATTCTAGTCGCACTATCGCGAAATATTCAATTAACATGAATCGCATAAACCCATTTAGACCTTTCTAGGGCTTTGTAAATGTAAATAACGAGATAGGATACGTAAGTAGGGACTGGAACCAGCTAGAACAGTCGAGTGTCATCGACCGTGCCTGCCGAGTGGTAGAAAGCGGTGACTCACCGGCTGGCTCCAGGCTGCCTTGACGGCATCTCTGTATTGCTAGTGCCGTGTTTCAATGCCTAGATTATTGTTTTATTAGGTCAAAGATACTCAAGGACCTGACGAGGAAGGCTATGTCCTTGTTGAATCCACGGATAAATTCTATACTGACTGTTATTCGGCCAAAACCTAATTAAAGGACTTATTATATAAAAGGTCAATACCATGAAGAGAATTAGTTTAATGGGTTTCTGAAAATATTGAAAGACTGCTATAATCATTTGTAACGACATAGTATTATTATTGTCAGCCTATCATTTTATGGTATGTACTGTATAAATATCCGAGTTTAAAAATGTATTGTACACAGAATATATATTTAGAAAGTGTTAGTTATAAACGTACTCAGGTCTCTAACAAACCAGTCTCGAGGCACGAGGTTTGTTTACCTCAAGAATGCAATGTTTATTTACTTTCATTCTTCAAACGTCTCCAGTAACCTGTCTTTATAGAAAAGCCCATATAACCATACATAGATTGCGACACACTCTCTATTCAATATACTTTCATTCTGCGATTACTTTGCTTCTTGTTTATTGTTTTTTATCATTACATATTCATAAATACTGTAAAGGCGAAAGAAAGTAAATATTTTGAGTAGGTGGAAAAATTCGTGTAGATTGAACGAACCACTTCTGATAAATCTTGAGAATAATATTTATATTAGTACCTACTTATTGAATTGGAAAACTATTTACGTAATTAAAGATAAAAATGTGGTATGACAATTATCTCATAAAATTGTATGAAGGACTGATGAGTTATATATGAAGATACTTGATATTCTTGATAACACTTCGTATTAGCTATAGTTATATATTAAAGGTAAGTTAGTTTTGATTACACGGTACTATGATGCCATAAGGTTGTAAGGGAATAAGTATTACTTATGGCATTGCTGAACTGAATACGCTGGTGATTCATTTCTCGGAATTGACCTTGCTATGAGTCATTCGCTAGAAGGCAGAGTTGGGGATACCGCGCCTGTCTGCCGGTTGCTTGCACTAGACGCACTCCGCTCACTCTGAGCGCTTTTTGTTTTGCGTACTGTTTGTGTTTGATTATATTTCATTAAATCGTTTTTAAAAATGTGCATGTATAAAAAACGAAGAAAAAATACTTAATATCTAGTTGAAAAATTTGTGTTTCCAAAGTTGGATATCATGATAACAACCATGACGTCATTCATATTGTTGAAGGTGAGTTGTTATTAATGTGAATAATAAAATACTCCACTATTATTTTCTAATAAGAATTAATTAATGTTTTGGAAAGAAATACAACAAAATTAATAATAAGTATCTTATTTGACCACATAATGCTTATCTGACGTTGACAATACGTCGACGTATAATGAGTTAAAGTAAAGGAGTCCATCATATATTAGCTATCCCTCTCTAGCATGTGCCAAGTTTCAGTTTTTTTCAAACAAACGTTTTGTAATCTTGTAGCACTGATTGAAACTAGTAGGTTAAACTTGTAGGACGATGATCAGTGTTAGAATGAAATAGAAAGAATGCGTGTGTAAATTCTTCGTTTTAGTGAATATAGTATAGGTACAAAAACTACAAAACAAAGTAGGTTATGTATAAACTTGTTTTGTTGTGGACTTGGTAAGTTTTGATAACGCAATATAGTAAATATACAATTTATTACTTCTAAACATTCGAACTTAATATGGGGTTGCTGTAACGCTGTAAAATTACGAAGAATATTCATCGTTTGTTCGTCTGTGTGCCTGAGACCATTGTTAGTAGAGTTGTTTTAATTTTTCAGACAAACTCTTTTTTATTGAGGATGAATAGAGAGGACAACGTCAACTGGTTCCACGGGAAAATATCAAGGGACACAGCTGAGAAATTATTGAAGCAAGGTTAGTTTTAATATCAAACAATGTTTCTTATTAATTTGAAGGAGTTCTATGAGTGCTAATTGAACGTGTTCATTCGTTATAGAAGGCGAGGATGGAGTGTTCTTAGTGCGCGAGAGTAACACTTCGCCTGGAGATTATGTGCTTTCTGTTTTACATCAGGTGAATAAAATTAAGATGTTATTTACCAAATATGTCTAGTATTGTTCATAGAAGGCTTTTAAACCGTATATAATTCATAAGCGTTTATAAAATACTCTTGAGAATATTTTCATAACTACCAATGTTTTAGGTAATATGTTGATGTAATTTTAGGGGGAAGTTGTACATTACCAGATCCGAAGGCATGGTGAAGATGCTTTCTTCTCTATCGAAGAACACACTACTGTGCATGGGTTGGATACATTAATACAGCATTACCGAGGGGACTCCAATGGACTTGTGACAAGATTATCTGTTGTGTGTAAAGGTGATCCTCCCCCACATGAATCTCGCACACAAGGCACTACAAATTTATTACATAGGTAAGTTATAGCTAATTAAGCTGCAGAAATATATTTTGTTAGTAATTGTATTAAGATACTTTGATTTTACGTTTTATATACAGTCAAATTATTAACATACATTTTACACGGCTATATAAAAATACAGATTTGACACTCAGTGCTCTCTTTACCCGGTCCATAACAGATCTGGGGTGAAGTAATATCACATCTGTATTCCTGTAGTGGTAGGCAGACCCGTTACCATGTTTCAATATTTACATTTTATGTCCTATGGAGTAGGCTGTGAGTCTAATACCAGACACTGGGCGCTGATGCACTTTCTAAGCCACTACTGGAAAATCTATGTTAGATAATTCAATAGTACTCGACTTGGAACACATTAATAAGCAACATGCATTTCTGATAAAGGCTGAAATAACACTTCTTTAAGATTTAATGGAACATCTTCAGTGTTACTAGAGGGATCCAATGAATGAAATATCCTCTAAAATGAAACTTTGGATAACAATAGACCAAATTAATATACACTTACAATTAGCATTAAAGAAAAAGTTTTGGTGACCAATCTTAGCAAGATTACATACTTTGATGGTGCAACAAAGACTTCTAATTGACATATTAAGTACTTAACAATACCTTTTAGTAGAGATAAAAAATGAGAAGGTATGTGTTGTGAAAATTTTATCAGTATCTGTGTATATGGATGTAAATTCAAAGTTTTCCAGTAGCAATATAATAGTTATATCTTTGAACAGAAAAAAATATCCTGCTGTGATTCACATAATTGATAATAAAATATACCTAATGTTATGCCATATACTGTGCACAATTTCAGTAATCTCAATTAGTTTGCATCATTTGACTGGTGTATATTGAATGCTGTAAAAATGTATTATTTCGCTCAATAATTGAATTGCTTAGACAGCAATTATATAGTTGCTGTTACAGTCACATATACATAGTTGTGAACTGCAATGTACTACTCCATCAGTACTAATAGTAATAGTATTGGAATTAATTCCAACCACTCTAAAAATGTCTTGTAATTCCTTACTTGTTAAGTAGCAGGGAATGTTTATTTCCAAAAATATATGTAATTTAAATTTTCTAGGGTTATGTAGTTATAGCCATAAGCCTTAAGCAGTGATAGCTTAGTGGTTAAGAATTCAGCCCCTCACTCCTGGGGTGCTGGGTTCTAATCCATGGAATGTACCTCATTGTTTTCAATTTAAATATCACTTGCTAACGGTGAAGAAAAAAATCGTAAGGAAACCTACATCTTAGAATTTATAATAAAAAAATCTAAGGTGTATGAAGTCTGCCAACCCGCATTTACCTAGTGTGGCGGACTATGGTCCTTATCCTCTCAATATGAGAGGAGACCCATATTTCAACAGTGGAATTAAAATGGGACGATATTATTTATTTATTATTATATGTAGTTTATAGAGTTTATATATATAATTATAACTCAATAGTAGAGGACATGTTAATTTTCCAAAAATAAAAAAAATGTTCTCTGAGGTGTATCAAGAGTGCCCATATGCACTTGACAGACTGTAGCCTTTACCCACTCACTCACTTTTGAGAAAAGACCTGTGTCCAGCAGTGGAATGATAAAAGGGTCAAAAAAATGTTAATGTGATCATATCAATATAATTTGGAAAGAAATTTTTATTTGGTTATAATTATCAGCTTATATCGAGAATCTTTTTAAATCAACTGAAGCTTTTTCACATTTTTTTCTACTGTTGCTTATCATTGACAAAATATTCTCATGGTACATTAATTATGTATTTAATATACATATTTATTGAATAGAATTATTTTAAAATAAACTTATCCTGAATGATTAAACATACAGCTATCTATAGTTACTCACAAAACATTCCCAGTGAGGCAGCATTCCATTGGAATTGATTAGAACGGTTTATAGTAATCACCAATAAAAATGCAGTCACAGCTGAAGAAGGAAGTTCTATTAAGAAGTGAGCTACATAAATTGCCCTTAATTTTTCTTTCAACATTATTGCTCGAGTGGATACACTTGTGTAATACTAGATACACAAAGTGGGTATGCTTTGATGTAGATTTGTGTAACATTTTATTGATTTTTCACTTGCTATCAGTTCTTATAGATAATAGTAAATTATAACTTTTGTTTTGAATGTATATGAAGTCTTTTAATATCAAAATATATAATTATAATACCATTATTATCACACTTATACTTTTAAAATTGACTGCCTCGTTGGTTGAGTGGTTGCAAGCGGCACAGCCAAACGGGAGGTCCTGGGTTCAAATCCCGTATCGGGTACTATTGGATTTTTCTAATTTAGAATTTCTAGTAGTGACTTGGAGTCTGGACTTGTGTTCGGTGTATGGCAATAAGCTCACAACCTATTCCATAGAACTTAAGAGTAACTGATGAAACATGGGAGTGTTATACACTCCTCTGCCTACCCCTTCGGGGATTACAGGCGTAATGTTACGTTACGTTTACTTTTAAAAATATAATGAGTTTTATGTTATTTACATTTGAATATATATTCTATTTAAAATTTGTCTGAAATATAAAATACTTTCTAACATATCTTAAGACGAATGCTGAAGAGATGAATTCTTGCATTTTGTTACAGTCAGTGGTGAGATACAAGTCTTAAACTTATGAATAATTGTTATATTAATTGTTTTCTTTATATGGATGATTATACATTACTTAAACACGAAAAAGCAATGATACCACAGTCTGTTTAAGGTTCTCTGCTCCCCCCGTACGTCGAAACTCCGGTTTAACGGGTTATCGACCTTGCATGTGTATCGTTTTACTCAGTTTACACTAAGTGATCTGCCATAAAACACCGGCCAGCTCATTGACAACTTCCTGCTCAGCATATCGTCCAATATGCATATAATTGTATCGAGAGAAGGACACCGCTATAAATCGTCACTTTCGAGTGACAATGTCGCTCACATACGTGATATTCGAATTGGGAATACACTTTTGACATTACCATGAACCCTATATATTTTTTTACCGGTTTGAATAATTGTTTTACGGAAATATGTTATTTTACCGTATTGAATAATTATTTTACCGAAATATTCTACTTTACCGTAGCTGTGAACAAGTTGCCACTATTACGTTTTTTGAAATATACCTCACATCGCGCCTATAATTCCCAAAGAAGTAAGCAGAGAAGTGTAATACACTCCTACATTTCTCTATGTTAGAAATATCATGCACCCAATTCGCCATACTGATTATTGTGGTTAAAAATCGCTTTGTTACTTATCTACTAAAGAATTGTGGGCGTTCTATTTGAGTTTGAATACAGATATGTGGTTTCAGTGTGCTTATACCTAACACCAAATTGCCTGTGTTGATAATATTACGTCTGTAAACAAACACATTTCGTGATGCTGTGTTGCATTTCATAGAATTCTAATAACGATTTTAATATCAATGCTTCTCTATTTATATCTCCTTGTGTCATATATATTTATTGACTGTGGCTGCTGAGCGAGCGACTCTTGGTTTGGTCCAAAGTCGAGCAAAGTATTACTGGTTATTAACTAACTTGAGATTCCTAGTTGTAACTTGAAGTTGTGGCAATAGGCTCAACCCATATTCTATGGGAACAAAACAACAGATGAAATGTGGGTATACTCCACCCTTCCGCCTATGTCTTCGAAGATATATAGACGTGATGTTATGTTATGTTATTGTGCATATTTATATCCCATACTACATATGAAAATGTATTAATGTCAAAGTAGTACTGTAGTTACCAATCAACGTACCTAGTACCATATGAAAAAAGGACAGGTTTTTCGACAAGCGATCGATATTTCCGTGTCATCTAGAGGAAATAAATACAAGAACATTATAACCGCAGCATATAACGTAGTAAATATGTACGCACGTGGTTGTACACACGCATGTATGTACCACTATATACACATAACATTACTCACGTCTTGAGAATGTTTAGTTAACGATGTCATAGCAACAATGATTCCCACATCTGTGTTTAATAACGATGACTCATAATGTTTACGATAATAATAATGATTCATTATTATTATTAGATTACAATTAAACTTTTCTTGCTTACACTTTTTTGTTTATACTTGTCATTGTTATTCGGGGCTGCGTGACAGTGACGATTTGATGTGATTTAGTTTGAGATCCACCTTGAGATGAGATTAGGTTTTTCATTTCAATTGACTATTCAAAGAAACGTACATAAAGTATTGTTTAAATGTTATTCAGATGACTTCCTTAAATACTTAACGAAACGTCAATCAATTTATGAGTTAATTTTTCTTCTTGTTGGTTTGTATTTCCTCTGTTTAATCATATTTTATACTTAATAAATGGATTACTTATAACCAAAAAGGTATTTAATCAGTAATTACATATTTTTTCATTAAATATACATATACTTTTTGTGTCATATATACGCTACTAGTAAAGTAACTTGTAAAAACCTCAGCCTCTCACTCCGGAAGTACTAGGTTCGAGTTTTGGCACGCATCTTGATACAAAGTAAGGTGTGTTTAAAACTGTTAGTCGCTGTCTGTAACGGAGAACGTAAACACTTTGAAGAAACCTGTCATAATGTACTTTAAGGTATGTGGAGTCTGCCTCTCCGCACATGACTAGGACAGTAAACGCTTTAACTCTTCCCCAACAGTGATAAGCTAAAAGGGTTAATGATGATCATACAATAAAGACACAACGTCACACTTGTATTTTTTAGGAATGTTGGGAGTGTTATACTTTTCACACATTAATTTATACGTCCCATGGACGGAGAATAAGCCTATTGCTATAAACTGGCTATAAATCGAAACAAGCATAGCAAGCAATAATTGTATTTGTATGTTGTTTACAGAGCAACAGAAGCAGGCGACTACAACGTGGTCTCCCAGTTGCTGGCGTGCGGCTACAAGAACCGCGACGCGAAGAACCAGGACGGGCAGACGGCGGTGCACATCGCGGCGCGCGCCGGCCGTGACAACATCCTCGCCAAGCTCATCGAGAGCGGCGCCACCGTCAACGTGCGCGACTCGTTCGGATACACCCCCTTGCACGTTAGTCTATTAACTATTACAATAATATCATAACGCCCTTATGGGGTACCCTGAGAACATCTAGTGTGTATCAAATATCTCTACCTTACAGACCTGACATGTAACTTCTACATTGATTAATCTTTATATACACGCACACCGGTTTCGAAGACTTGACGCGTCGTCAGTCAATATCTGACTTGATTTATAAGGAATTAATTTTAAAATTAGTAGCTATTTTGATAGCGATGGAAGTCATAAAGATTATAAGACATGTAAGCCATTCCTTCATAACAAATTAATGTACTGTATATTCAGAGGGACAGCTAATGTTAATCAGCTGACTTTAGACACATGCATAAGTCGCAGTACAATGTTGCCATATTTTATATGCTATTAAAAATATTATTTTATTATCGACATCAATGTAGTGCTAATTAAAACTACATCGAATAATTTTATCATATTTATTAATGTGTGTTTTTTTTACAGTACACCTGTCAAAACAATTTGCCGAGTACGACTGAGCTACTGATAACAAAGGGCAACGCGAACTATGAGATGAGGCACGCGCCCACCGGCAAGGTGCCTCTCCACGACGCAGCACAGAGGGGCCATATAGAATGTATTAAGGTACATTTTAAATATTTATGAATTTGGATTGTCAACGTCGACTTTTTAGTTTTTTTTACGTTTCAGTGCTGTCATCAGTTACGTTTTAAAACGGGGATAATTTTAAATAAATTTATACATTTGTAACTGACCAATTTTTCATATTAATTAAACTGAAAAGTACGCTTTAAAACGAAAAATTATAATTATTATGACTGTAACTCAAAATGTTCTTTTTTGTATGATTCCAGGTTCTGTTAAAATTAAAAGCGCCTGCGCATCCCAGAACACTAGCTCAGGAGACACCAGCGGACTTGGCCAAATTTTATGAGCACACAGAGTGTTACCAGCTTTTAAGTGTGTATTTAGAATATTTAATGTTAAATAATAATTACAATACTGTAAAAAATTTCATTAATTTTACCAAACTATCAATAAATATCTATTTTAGCATTTTATTTAAACAGCAATTGAATAATTTAAAAAATGGGACAGTCATTGTATAAATAATTTTAAGCAATTTCTCACTTCCATTCTGATGTAAATAAGGTAGTTCCTTCCAAGGCAGTTGCAAATAATAATAATTTCGTTTTCAGAAACTCACAAACCGGACCCGCCGAAAACGTCGAAGAGCCAGTGGTACCACGGGACACTGAAACGCGAGGAGGCCGTGAAAACACTGGAGGCGTACTGCAAGCAGCACAATCTGCAGCAGAAGGCGGGCGAGGGCGTGTTCTTGGTGCGCTACAGCGAGCGGCACACGGGCGCCTACGTGCTCACCGTGCTCTGCGACGACACGCCCTACAACTACATCATACGGAAAGAGGTGCCGCTTCTCACCCGTACATCATCATTATCATCAATCAGTCTCATTGTCAGTCAACTATTAGAGATAGGCCTCCCCCAATGAGCGCTATCGCACCCTGTCTTCGGCTTGCCTTTCGCAGATCGTCATGCCATCGGTCCGGCTGGCGTCTTACAGATATCATCAGTAGATTGTATTAGCAGTTGGCTTCAATCAGTGAACTGACTTGTCAGTACTGAGTGACAATCAGTGGACAAGTAAACCTGGGTCCAGCAATGGCTAGGCTTACCTTAAAACTTTATCGACCGCTAGCCTATCGACTTCGATTGCCAACGCTTATCCACCGCTAGGCTATTAATCGGCTTTTAGCTATCCATGGTTTTCGTACAGTGGGTTGTTGTTTTTAATGGCGGCGTCAACGTTGCTGATTATTTGCCGCCTCTGTATCTATAGTAACCTCTCCATATCTTTATCAATTGTAATATTTGACAGAAAGTGACAGTGATCGTGATAACTGTGATTCTTTTTTAATCACTTGAAAGCCGTGGAAATTATTGGCACAGCAATCTAGCTAGCTATTCATAAAGTAATAATGATGACACCGCTGAATATACATCGATACATGGTTAGCAAATTACAAATTAATTTTTTTGGAGTTTTTCGAAGGCAGTTTAAGTATAAAAATCCTAGCAAAATATTTTGTTGGAGTGGCAGCCTCAATAACGACCAGTCGATGGAGTGTTAAGAAGGGTTTTGTCTATAATCTCCGAGCGCTGGGCTTGCGTGCGAATCGTAGGGCATAGTATCCAGTACCATTTATGAAGGTACGTCACTTGTCACGTCACAGCTCGATCGGTCTGGTGGTTAGCGACACTGATACTGCCGAGTTGAACGTTAGGAGTTTAATTTCGAATTAAAATAATTATCAGCGTGACGCTCCCAAGAGCTATGCCCACCGACGAGTTCATCGCTGCCATTATGGACAAAGATTCTACCCGGACAGGCTTCCGTCCAACAGTGGATCGAGACAAGCCGATGTTGAATTTGACAACAACGACTACAACAGCTCGTTTCGTATCCGGGAGTAAAATTGTTAACACATGGCATACATTTATTGTTCAGGAACCGGATGTTGACATTTTCTCAATGTCCGTTTCTAAATTCCTGGCAATCTGTATCAACTATTTTAGCTTCCATAATTAATCTTTATTCGATCTTTGTTATTTTATAAGTTATCTTAGCGAGTAAATAAATAGTTATTGTATATTTTAGCTTGCAGTGCGCTTTGGCATTGCTGTAAGCACTACAAGCATATTGTATTTAAATAAATAAATAAATAAATAAATAAATAGAAGAACTCAAGTCCATCTATCGAAAGACATGTGAAAAGACTCCCGTCGGTTCAAGTTCACGTATTATTTTATCCTATTCAGAACTATTATAATATTCGAAATACAAAAAATGCTCTGTAACAGTACCTAAACACAAAAAGATAAAGGTACCATGCAGTATGAAAGCTATCTAATGTCAAGTCATCACAGGCGATCATATGTATCAGTTGCAAATAAATATATTGGTAAGGTCATAAGCGGTATTAATTACTGATTGTTAGAAGGATATTTCGTTAAAAAAGTGCTTTTTTTAAATAACCATTACACTTATTATTCGACATTAAATTGTATACACTGCGGATGGCATTGATAAAGACAACAACTTATACATCATGTAATCATCACTTATAGCGAAAGTATCAAAAACCTTATTATGAGACTAATATTATAAGAAGGCTATGGTTATTAAGAATTGTTGCTCCAAAATATTGAATAACACAAAATTCAGACATATTTTGAATGAGAAAAATATAAATACAAAATTCTCGCTTTCCCCCTTTCCACTTATCGCTTCCGCTGCGACCCGCCGGTCGTTCTGCAGGTCGTGTTGGTACGGAAACCTTATTCGGTTCGCATCCCGTGTAATGGTAATGCCCCAAAGGGTTTTTGCTATTTAAACTCATAAAACAAAACAGTCCAAACATAAACATGATAAGCTTATTTAAAATATTTGTATTCATAACCAATTGACCTATAACGCTGGGACTTTTCGAAAATGGGTCGCCCGGAGGTGACGGTTTTCTTAAACTGAAAACATTTCATAATAACAATTTGAACGGAAGTTTTCAAATTGTTTTGTGCGCTAACCAATATCATTTCTCTACAGTGTTTTATATTTTCAAATGTATTCTTAATAGCCTTTGACCCCTTGTTCTTTTAATTCCATCTCCATACCTTCTGTTTTTATAATATCCAAATTCAATGGTCCTTTGATAAATTCTCAAAGATAAAGATCCTTTGTGTGGCAATTATCAAAATTTTAAGGTGTTCCACCAAAAAAATATACGAATTGCAAAATCAATAATTTTTTTTATAAAACATCACAGAGAAAAATTATGTTGATCATTGCAAAACTTTTAATGTGTTTAGAAGTCTCTGAAATCGGCTCGCCGTTATAATAAGCGCGTTAAAAAGAGTGACGAACGTATAAGAAGCTCGTCAGGTCTGTTAGGATGGAGATATTTGGCACTCGGTGCTCTCTGCCTGCCCGTAAGAAACCTGGCGTGACGGTATAACAATAGTAACTTAATATTTTTTGTACCACTTGCTATGTTATCGGCGACGGTGTGGTCCATGGTTAGCTTCATGGGTCGCTTACGGAAAACGTTATTCGGACTGCGTCCCGTGTAATGTTATTGTGCTAGCGATTGCGAGGGTCTTTTGTGCCCTTTTAACTAAATTAACGTTGTTTTGACCACCCACACTCGCGCAGCTCCGCAACGCTTACACTAACACGGCTGTAGTTCTGAAATTTAAACTGATGATAAACTTTTGTGGGGATTTCTCGATTATTACGATTCGAGTGTATCATTTTAGTTCACCCGCTCCGATTTATTTTGAATTAATATCTCATTCAAAATACACTTTCTACTTATGTTTGCTGTATAGTACCAAGTAAAAAATGAGGAATATTCTTTAACACTCAATTTTTAAAGGTTATTCGCGATACGCGTGGAAATGACCAAAAGTTTTTTGTAGCCACCGTCCGTTGAACTTGGTATTATATCGGATTAATTTTACGTTTTTCGTTGACACGGGTTGAATGAAAAAAAGACTTGATAACCCTATTGGCAAGTGTTTCGCACAAAGGCCTAGCCTAATAATTCACCGAGGCAGTGTTGCCAGTTTTGGACATAAGGCATTGTACATTGACATTTTAATTTGTTTTCTTTTTACAAATCAGTTTTTATATTTATACACCAAATGGTAAAAATGTACATAATTATATTTATATAAAACACTTTAACAGATGACCAAGTTTCACAGGTCTAATGAATATAGAAGAGACGAAAGTCTTCCAACACCATAACAGGTGGATATCTTTTGTCTCATTGTCAGCTTACCTTAATAACTACTTATATTAATCGATTTGCATATTATTATCTACCTAAATAACGATTTGGTGAAACGATTTACCGGTGAAAAGTGGGAGTGTACTCAATACAGTTCTCTACCTACCCCTTCAAAACGATGATTCATATATAAATCACCGGTTTACACACCTACCTAAACAACGATTTATATATACAGCAAATAAAATTCTAATATATCTTCGTGTACGTACCTACGACTTTGATAATTCGGTATACCTACCACATAAAGTTCTAATATATCTTCACAGCCTATTGGTTTTAATCGAGTAATTTAAGTATAACGGCTTACGTGTATAATTTTAACTACGGTTAAGCGAATTGGGTGCGCCCAACAAACAGCCCGTCCGCGCCTTATCGCGGCGAGCCGGTGCGCTCGCAAACATTGCGCCGTGCTAATATTCCTCTCTCATAAGCGTTACACCTTGCAATGGTAGACCTAATTATAGGGAACTGTAAAGAGGTTTATGCATTATCTCATATATCTATATGTGTATGTATAAAAAGTTGATAATCTTGATGATTTTTTATCGAGGTTTTATTGTGTAATGAATGATCTATGATTGGTTGATTGAAGGTCTATCATTTCTCAAATTTAAGTAGGTAATGAGTACGAAGAACAAAATATTTGTGTATTTTAACCAATCCGGAGGTTTTTCGGAAGTTTCCTACGGAAAAATTGGTGAAATACTCATATGTACTTATACCATTTTATATGCAAAATGTCATCAAAACAGTCAATTAGCTCAGCTTAAACAATTATGTACAGTGCCATCCTCTGCTATTGAGGAGCGGCTTATATCACAGTATAATTATCTATAAAACGCATGTTTTCAATCACAAACTGATTTCCTTACGAACACAATTGCTGATCCATTATTTTCGTCCAGACCGTTCGAATGGTTTCCGAGAAACATTCGTGTAACATACATAAACAGATACTACCAAGGATTGTTCCTTTTGTAATATGTATTAGATATATGAACGCTACAACAGTTACAATACTGTTCGATTAATCACATATTTCTAGTAACAATTTGTGGAGTGATTAACGAAGGCAATATATTGCTCGTACGGTTTTCATGAATATGATTTTTTTACGAAGAATTCGAATTAGCGGAACCGCTTCTCATATTCACGTAAACTTTCAACATGGCGGCTCTTTGTTGCGAAACTTTGCAACTTTACACAATTAATTATGTATTGAAATTCGTTCTTTTGTGTTTAATAATAAATAATCACATTTTGTGGGAGAATTTTTCAACATCGTTAACATGTTCGTTCGGGTTTTATCATGTTGCTCAAACTTATTATGTTAACAGTAATATGAAGTTAATACCTCTTGTTATAATTATTGTTGTACTATAATATTATTTATTATGTAATATAACAAAGCTATTTTCCAAAATATGTGAGTATTACACGATCTTGCACTTCAGGTGCATCTGAATTCTTAACCATAAATATTGTACGGCACTCTGATTTCAAAGAAGATTACAGAGCTTAAGCTATGGTAACGTGACAACCAAGACTACGAATAAACTTATAAATACATACTTAAATAATTTTTTACACCCAGGCACAGAAAAAATATCTAATCATCACACAGTTTTTTCCGTTTGGGAATCGAACCCACGATCCACCGGCTCAACGGTAAATTTTAGAACATGCTGGATCATTAGTTGTCAATATCATTACTTGTCAATATTTTGCTACCTAAGATTCCTTCAAGCGACACCTATGCTGCCAAGTCACACACCACCAAAATGATACCCGACCCTGGAAGAGACCTTCCACCACACTAACCGACTGATACGTCTACACCACGAGATTTCATTGCCTCCCACACCGCACACTTGACCTTAGCAATTTGATGAGCTACCGAACCATTAAGAACATCCATCAATCGTGCACAATAGACATTAAGATAAATCTAAGAGCTATAAAAACACCCAACAATAAATTGAACGCTTACAAAATACATTTGTGGGCGTAATAGAGAAATTGTTTTTCTAAACAGTTTTAGTTTTGATGTTTCAGTAGTAATAAACTTGAATAATTGAAGAACGGGTATCACGAAACAAAACAAACTATTGTAACAATGATTGATGAATTTAATCAGCGTTGATCTCGACTTGACATTTGAATGATGAATTCGGCTACCTGAGTCTCAGTGTTTACATACTTGTACAAGTATAATGAAAACTAAGACAACATAGAGTTCTTTAATGTCATAATCAAATTACATCAAGATGCACATTTCATTTTATAGTCAAATTTTACTTGCGTTAAAAGTATTACATTATTTAAATGATTGTTAATTAAATAATGCAGTTACATGCACCATAAATGTGTAATTCACGCAACATTAAGTTTTCATTAATGAAAAATTACCACAATAAAAGATTCGAGCGATATGGTTGTATAAAATAAAAAATAGTAAAACAAATATAGACAACGGGATATAACATGCTCATCTAAAAATAGCAACCTGCATCACATAGCCGCATTCTACAAAAATTGCAGTAAGATAGCCAGTATGGAACTATTTCGCGAATGTGTACAGGGTGGCAACACCCCACACAGCTCTTTGAAGTTGTCTATGGAATGGATTACATTACTCTGCATTGACTGGTATTCTTTAAAAGAGCTCTTCAGACCATATTCCTGTTTGAATGTTTTAAAATGTGTTACAACTGAATACAGAGTGTACTGCACCTTTTTTGAATTTCGAATAAAGCCTGCGTGATTTCACGGAAATATATTATATTACACTGTAATAATAAATTGAATGGATGGGATTGGAAAGAAACAATATCTCTGACAGAATATTACGGTAGCTTTACAAAGTACGATCAGAAAAATTAAACAAAGAAATTCATTATTTGAGGCAATAATAATAAAGGTGTTACGTAACGTATAATGCAATTAAATTTTTAAACAGCTACTTTACCGATACAATGTATGCCCATTTTAATTAGCTATAATGATGCGTGTTCCGAGGGTATTTCAAATTACAGTAATTAAATGTTAAGAATATCTATGTATACTATGCAAGCATGCGCATGTTAAACAATGGACTGGCCCGTTTGTAAAGTGGTGAGTGATTATTACTGCTGAGCTGCTGGGTCGTGGGTTAAATTCGCACCCAAAACAAATATTTCTTTAATAATAATAATAATAATTGAACCATTACAATTCCACTACTGGAATACGGGTCTCCTCTCATATTGAGAGGGTTAAGGCCATAGTCTGCCACGCTGGCCAAGTGCGGGTTGGCA
>DWDT01000377.1:0-21779 GCA_018245595.1 Microceris scylla
GCGCAAGTCAACGATCTAGAGCAGGAGTTCGCCACCTACCGCGCCGAGCGCGAGGCTGAGCTCGCCGCCGCCCGTGACCAGCTCGCGCGCCTGCACGAGCGTGTGGAGCGGCTGCAGCGCCCGGCGCCGCCCGACGAGCGACCCGTCGCGCCACACGGCGCCGAGCCGGACGGCCAGGCCGGGCGGCAACCGCAGGCGCCCGCGGTAAATATCTCGGCAAGAACAGCTGGTCGATCCGCCTCGGTGAAAACGAAGCGGCGGGCGAGCTTTGAAACGTTTGATGCAAATTCGTTTCGATGTGGTTTCCAGCGCGGCGGCGGCGAGGCGTGCGGCTGTCGCCGCGCGGCGCTAAGCGCGCGCGAGGCGGCGGCGCTGCGGGCGCGCGCGTGCCGCGCCGAGTGTGCGGCGCAGCGGCTGCACGCGAGGCTGGCGTCCGCCGACCTGCTAGTGAAGGAGCTGTACTTCGAGAACTGTCGGCTGGCGCACGCGCCGCCGCGCCGGCCCTGACGCGCTGGGCCGCCGCGCTCCGCGAACCGGACTCGTTCCTTCGTTCACCGCCGTGGCTAGCTAGTGATATGTTCGAAATGAACGTAACCGTTCTCCCTATTCTCGACGTAGATCGGTTTTTTTTTGTAAATATTTTTTTATGAATCTTAACTTCGAAGAAGTTTTTTTTTTATAAAAATCCTCAAAGCGGTCGTCAGTTATTGTATATTACTTAGTTAAGTAGGCCTTATAGTAAAGTCGAGTGAGCATTTAAATCAAAATTTTGAAGGAAGTACAGGATTTTCCAGTATGATAGATCTTTACAATATTGGAAAGCTATATATAATATAGTTTTTTAGTATCGTTTCTATCACTGAGAAGGGGTGATAATCAAAAAAGGAACTTATTTTTTTGAGATTATTGCAACTGTAACGAGAGGGGAAGGAAGAATCGCATTTTTTACAGCTTTTGATATTTAAAAAAAACTGATTTCTACCCCCTGTTGGGTTCGAACCAAGTATTTTATTCACTTGTTGTTCTCAAAAAAATTATAGCTAATTTTTTCAAAAATTCCTGTACTTCCTACAAATTTTTTTATTTAATGATTATATTATCTACAAGTATTTAGACTGTTAGTAGAAGAGTTAGTAATAATTTTTAAAGAAGTGTTTTGAGGTCATAAGAACTCGTTCAATAGTTTGCTGTAATATCTGAACACAAAAAATGCAGGCCTGTCAGGGGGGTGAGGGAATTAACCTTTTAAATAATATATTTTTTTTACTGTTTGCTTGAGATTCTAATCATATTAAAATTTCAGAACGCCTCAATCATATTTTTCGCAAGAAATTCATGTTTAGATAATTTTAAGATTGGCTAAATTCAATTGTGCTAAATCAATGAATTCAATTCTATTCATTCTAATTAAAAATGTGAAGTCTGCCAACCCACACTTGGTCTGTGTGGCAGACTATGGCCTTAACCCTCTCATTGTGAGGGGAGACCCATATTCCAACAGTGGAATGATAAATGGCTCATAAAAAAAATTCAATTAGCCTCCTACCAGTTCTCCATTTTTTTGGTGTTCAAATATCACAAGATACTATTGAACAAGTTCTTATGGTGCCTCCAACGCTTTTCGAAAAATGTCTACCAGCTCTTAGACCATATTAATTATTGGTCAAGAAATGTTACTTGTACTAACTACTTGCAAATAACTATTGTTTAAAAAAACTCCGAGGCAATATATTCATTCCAAACTGGGTGAGACTAGAAATAAAATAACCCAGATCATGTATGTGGTGTGCATGTGATTGTAATATTAAGTGAATGTGAATACTTTAATGACTTTCTCCTTTTTCAATTAAATCAATCATTAGACTTTATTTATATTTGTGGCTATTCGACAATAGATGGCACGACATGACGTTTTACCGTGAAAGCCATGAAAGACATCCATATAATTAAATTCAATCAAGTCTAACAATTATATATAAATTTTACATTTAACTATGGAGGTTACAGGTAAGAAGAACTATCTTATATGGGGACACGTTGTGTTTAGGTTTAAGAAGTAAATAACAGTTCATAAATCACCACAATGGCGCTGGCTGGCATAAAGAGGATGGTGTGCATTTAGCAGTTGTGGACGGAGTGAAGTATGCTAAGTAGAAAAATCTGATGGTTTCTAACACTAGCGCCACCATAATTTAAAGCATTCTGACGGACTCGCAAAGTTTTTTACACAGAGAGATAGTTCTCCTTACCTCTATCTTGCATGCATTTAACATAAGTCGGAGGTTATCTATATATGCGAGTGGATATAAGCAACCTTTTGAAGTAAAACTTCGTTGGCGCCCCGCAAGGTAGCTGTATTTTTTTTATACACATTTCATATTTATAGTATTTCTAATATTTGTGAATACGAATTACTTCACTACTGACATTTCTATTCATTGTGCAAGGATTGGAACAGACCGACAGTCATTTTGGATTTGTCTCTCAAGTACAAAACGCTAGCATGTAAGGTGCGGGCTCGAAGAAGCTGAGACATTTGTAATATTTTCTTAAGTTAAACCTCAAACACGTAATTGAACTTGATGTCGAAATAACATAAGTTTACATATATGGTGTGTGCCTAATATCCGGACATCGTACGTTTATAGGACAGATTCCCCAAGCTGTTTAAAAAGAAATACTACGCAGTGAATGTTAATTTAAATTATCCTTACGTTATGGATCATGTTACCGGCCTTCGACTTGTTAGCCTTTTACTGTCCCCACCACTGACTCCGACTAAACCCTGCGATACGAAGTTATCGCCTAATTTAAGAGTATGACTTATAGACCCATGTACAATTTTTTGATTATATATATATATATCTTTCTTATATGGATTTCTACTCCTTTTTATGTAATTAATAAATAATAACAATGTAAATAATTATTAATCATATGTTTAGTTCAGGCAAGGTACATTGTAACATCGGTTGCAACGCAATAGAAGAGTTAGTTAAATCGTGGTTAAGAGTGCCGCACAGGTCGTTTCTGCGGGAGGACGTCACACTCCCGCGTGCAGCTGCCGCTAGCAGCGCGTCCGTGCCGGCACCTCGCACGAGCGCACTGTCGCGGCAGCTGTAGGTGGCGTTCTTAAACTTCTTAACACGAGACTGCCGTTCAACACTTATTTAGTGCCATAAACAAACAGTCTCTTTCCGTCACAATGCATCAAGCTAAAAATGTATCCTGTAACACTTTTGAATATGCAATCATCATCATCATCATCATTTCGTAAAATATGCTTTGTATGAAAAGTCGTATTGGTGTGAACATGCAACAAAGAAGAAAGAAAACTTTTTATCACAAGTGTCCCTTCTTTCTTCTTTCTTTTATGTGTACTTACACCAATACGTGAAAGACAGAAGAAAAGTACGTGCGCCGGTGGGTCTTGAGTGTAGAAAGAATGGCAAAATAAAGAATGAAAAATCAAATATGCCATGCGAAAGTTGCAGGACCGAAGTGCCGAGAAAGAGCGAGATTCGCCTGTCTATACTTAACACGTAGGTCAGATACTGGTCGATGGAGGAGTCTGAAGGCTCTGAAATAAGCGTGCATGTATAACGATACTGAGGAATGTACAAGAAACACGTCAGGTCTGCAAAGATAGAGATTTGCCACTCGCAAGTGAATTACAATCCTAAATATTAACTTAGAAAACCACCACGAGTTGTTTGAAATAGAGATAACAGAAGTTGTGTTTCCGCGGGATCTCCGCCGCAGGGCACAGTGGAAAGACTGGTCGGCGTGTCACAACTGCGCACGTCGCGAGGCCTACAGGTTAGTTAGGGACACGGGTCCAAGTTGTACACCGCCCTCGAGCAACCACGTGACAAGGATGTTCAATAACATCAGGCCTCACTTTGCGCGCCTCTGTTGCGTACAGCGAGTTATGTACGAATTAAAGTCGCAACTTGTTACTCTATCATTGTTGCTGCATAGAGACGTGGAAAACTTTAAAGGATTTCAATATTTAAAGTGTTGTTTGGGGTAAGTGGGGGACTAGCCGAGCTAGGTTCCCGCTAGGTAGGTGCAAATTAAAATTCGGCAGGTATAGTATTCGTAAAATATCGGAATAAAAACAGAACGACGACGGCGTCGTCCGGGTGAGAGTTGCGCTCTGCTTCGGATTGTCCTGTGCACATCTCTCTAGCCAAAGTGGATCCCGCATTGCGACTTCAGCTCGTGTAGATGACCTAGGGAAGAAGGCGCAGCCGGCGGCGCCGCGCGCGTTCCAGCACCTCTCATACAGTCTTATACGAGAAGCCGTTGTGTGGTATAAAAGTATTTTGGACCGGGGAGCGGTCCGCAACATATTGACGTGTACAGAATTAAAATTGGCGATGAATTATAAAGATTTCATTGAGATATAAAGTACGTAACTTCACGTCCGTAATCCCCGAAGAGGTAGGCAGGGGAATGAAGAACACTCCCACATTACACCGGTTACGTTTACATCCCACTATGGAATAGGTGTGAGCCTATTGCCATGCTTCGGGCACATATGCAGACTCCGAACCATTACTAGAAAATTTTGTAGTGTTCGACCCGGGAATCGAACTCGGGACCTCCCCATCGACAGCCGCACTTACAACCAACACGACCAACGAGGCAGTCAAATAAAGTAGCATATATTAAATTTTATAAATAGTCATCCAAGGATTCGAAATGCACGTAACATGTTGCACGTAGTGGTGATCGCCTCCTGGCCGCCGACGCCCTGCTGCTCCACAGCTGGCACAGACACGCTTAAATACTATTGTGACAGCTGAAGTTGTTGTGGAGACCATCAGTGACGTGAGATATAATGTCAAATTAACTTCATGGGACAATCTCAAGTGTATATATTTACTTATGATTAATAATGACGTCAATGTTTTGTGTGTGAAGGAAACCGTTTGTAAGGAGGGGATGGGGAGGTTTGGTAACAGACCTGTCTCTTTTTTTGTCATTATAATATTTTCACTATTAGCGGCCGGATCGGAACCTTCTTTCAGAAAATACACGACCTGTGCTTTGTCACGGAGAAGTTCAGTCACGTCCAATAAACTAGTTCGTAACAATTATCTATGAGAATAACTATAATTTGCTTATAATTCCTGGTTGTATAGTGTGACTACGACTACGCTCTGCTCTCGGCGCGACGCTCGGTCGGGATATCCTTCTTTCATGTCCACGTGTGGCGACATGGTTGTTGAGTTCGCAACGGACCACTCCTTTGTTGGTGTTTATATCGAAAATAGTTAGTGAAGGGTGCGAACGTGTGATCCTACGCCTTATCTATGTAAAATGTACATCTGTATAATTAATAAATGGTTGCTCATACACTGTGTTTTAATTATGTCATGAGTTATAGAACCGAATATTAAAGCTGTAATATGTTCTATCGATGCACTGCTCTGGTGTCGAGACGCTGCTCGGATGTATGAGCGTACGGACGACAAAGCCAACTTATTCCTTGTCTTCTATGATCAAAAGAAATGGGGTTTTGAATTAGTGTTCGAGTTGTTCTAAACTGCATGATTCGTTCTAAAATGAATGAAATTAGTACCTACACTTCCCAAAAAATGAAACGACAAGTACAAAATATCAACAACTATATTTTCCTAAAACTAAATCATTGTGACAAGTTTGAATAACTAGATACAAACACTGTACTGGTACTGGTGTACCCTTTCAGTCACACACACAGCACGGCGGCCTGCACTCATTGTCAGTTTCATTTTGAGTTGATTAAAAACCACATTCCATCGCCCTCCTGTAGATAATTTACAAAGGATTGGCTCGGGAACTTTGCTGTTTTTTTCTGTAGGTTAAGCTTATATTAAAAACGTATAGTACTTAGAAAATGTAGATGTTTGAGACGAGCTCGTTCCAAAGGCCAGTATCGCTGCGCACTAGAACTAAACCAGTTGTGTAGACGCTGGCTCCCCCCAAGCACGGCGCAGTGTGCAGCCCACAGCAGTTACGTAACAAGACACGCCCCAATACAAGGATTCTAATGACCCGGAATGTCGTCTTGCTTGCTCTTCACGGGTTCAGCAAATGGTTTTTTTCCTTACATTTTCAAAACTTAAATAAAAAATTGCCCATAGTATATAAGTAGGAGGGTGAACTTTTAAGGTTATATGCTCTGATATGCCATAATTTTGAAGAAGATGAAAGAATATATAATAGTTTTTTTGAAGAATTGTACAATTCGTGAAACCTAATTGAGTGTCACCTACCTGATCCAATTTTGAATCAAACCCATGCCGGAATCAAGTCAGCTATGCAAAAAAATTTCATCAAAATTAATCCAATCCAAGCGATTCCGAAGATTTCGGTAAAATACACCGAAACCGGAGAATTCAAAGATAGAAATATACCTACTAAACTCTAATTTATCTAATTATTAGTGAATCAGTTTACGATTAAGACTTCATAATTTGGAGCCCTAAATATTTCGTTTAATGCTAATGTCAATTGTTCTGTCATTAATCGGTTGATTTCTGATTTTCTTTATGTGCTTTTCGCCGCCAGTCAAACGTTACTTGGATAGTCACTTTACAGAATCTATTTAATATTTACAAATGCCTAGCCACTTTCCTATTTAAAAAATATTTATCGCAGCACTCTCGGAATCTAACAGTTTTTAACACACTATCTTTTTTTACAAACTGATTTTGAATGTAGCAGTCGCAGCTCAGTCCTACCTCACGAGTCGTCTAGCGTCCGTCGAGGCTACAGCGCGGTGGGCGCCCTAAAAAGAACCATCGTAGGAAAAACATTCAGCACGTACCACGGACCTAACCGCAACCAACCGGTATTACTGCACCTCGTATGTAGCGAGAGTCCTCTCCCCACTGCTCAGGGCTAAGGGCTACAGAAAAGGAACACACAAGTATGTAGTGAAGCGAACCGCGGCACATTCGCTCTAATTTAAACATAATTTTGTGGTTTCATTGTTACCATCATAGACGTTTACTTAAAACGTCAATACTGTACTGATATTATTTGCAACATTTGCGTTTACGTCTTTCGGTAATTATTAGCTGCCTAGTATATATTAAAATACACAGAACAGAAAAAAAAGTAAACGGAAAATGAGCCTAATGACCGCAGCAAATAATCACGAACATATTGACATTTTTAGTCATCAGATATGACTATATGAAGGGAGTTTGATAGAACATAATCTGCAGCACAGTAGGTGACATCTCAGGCCTAATGATAAATTTCTCTATTATTTTATAAGCACGTCAGTCAAATCAGGAAGCAGAACGGGTCACTTTTACTGGTTGCTGGATGTCGCACGCGGGGCACAGGGAATTTGTATGATGTATCCCATAAGACCGTATAGGTGCTGAAACCGATTTCATTAGTTAATAAACATATTTTCCAGCAGAGGCCTCGCGTAATTTACGGTATACTGACTTATGAATTTCGTACTGAAGAAAACTCGCAAGCGGAACGAAGGCGACATCCACTTATAAAAATACATCAGCCACGGTTCTTTCTACGCTGAGATCTTGAATGAGCCCTTGAATGGAGCCCCTGAGAAAGCGCTCCTTAGTGGCACCAGCAGTGCCAGCACTGGCCGTATACGATTATGAAGCTGCAGGAGAAAGTATTGAATTCGCTTCATGCGGTATCTCCCCCCAACCCTCGGCCACCCGGTAATGACGAACGCTCGTGTCTAGAAACGTATTGGAAAATACTTTGTACACAAATAGTATAGATTGAAACAAAATTATAGTACCAAGGATTATTAGTAAATAGCGTGGTTTCTGGAAAGGCAAAGGGCATATTCGCTAATCTACATATATATGTACATATGTATATAGATATGTAGCTCATTCCGTTAGCGTCTATGATCTCCGAGGAGAGAATTAAAACATAGCGTAGCGCGCCTGCGTGTAAGTCATAGTTATAGAGATTCAATAGCGCTGTGCGAGCTGGCGCATGCGCAATCTAATTATTTTAATTCTTTCCACAGTAAAGACAGGCGTAGACTACTTACAGGCCTATCCTACGTATATTTTAAATATTTTCCATAGATATCAGCTTCTCATGTACACATGTAGAGACGAGTGGGTATATTGTTGACGTTGAACATAATATTTAACGTAAGGTTCTCTTTTGAGATTTGTTCAAAAGGCGAAGGCGGCGGTGCGGCGGTTCGGGCTACAGGTACATGCCGTTGACGAGGTAGTCGGCGTCGAGTGCGTAGCGAGGGTGCGCGCGGCGGCGGCGGCGGGCGGCGCGCGCGCGGGCCGCCAGCAGCGCGCCCAGCGCCGCCGTCAGCAGCGTCCCTGCGCAAGCACCGCGCTCTACACTGCCGTCACGTATCGCGCTTAGCACTTACCTACTAAGATCATATCGCTAGGCGACCTTACCTAGTACGAGCAGCATGACGGCGGCAGGCGGGTGCTCACTGAGACCGTCGTGCTCGTCAGCAGCTAATTGTTCATGTATCGCCATCATCGAAACGGTCTTCTTTTCTATCGCTGCCGGTTTTCTTACGTCCTCTGAGGGCTAAGGTTTTTAATAATTATTATATTATATCGACATGATTAGTGAGAGTCTTTGACTTCGAAATTAAAGTATTTAGGCGTACAAGAGGAAAGTTAATAATGATTGTCAGACAAAGTAACGAAAGATAACGTGGCCTGCAAAAACTAGCATCGGGAATTTACGTACATCATCTACTTTTAACATCTTCTTCTTTGTGGTGTTTTCTATCTGTTGGGGTACCTTCTCCTCGCGCTGATCGATACTCGCGATGGCGCCGACGGCCGGAGCCGGGGCGGGTTGCATCGTGGCCGTCTCTATCAAGTGGTTTTTTGAAATCAAGTCGAAGCCTTTTTTAGGACTATCTCGAAGAGTCTGTTGTTGACTAGAATACACAATCGGCATTTCGGGCATTGTCTTCGGAGGCAAGTACACCGGCATTTCCTTAAACAAAAAGGACATGAAACACTAACGGTATCGCTAACTGATAATAGCTAGTGAATTGTGAATCGTCAAGCAGGCTTAACGTACTGGCTCCGGCCGCGGCGGGACAGGCCAGGCGCGGCGCGGCTCTCCGTCCCAGTCCGGCGGATAGGGGCCCCAGGCATGCGGCGCGCTCATGCTGTCCATTCCTGCACAACCATTAATAAACTGGTCACATGTAACGGCAGGAACCCGGAAAAACAAACGTAGTATGTATAAATAGGTAAGTTCAAAAAAATTAAAGTTGGCCAGTTTTTAACAATAATTACAAGACGTATTTTGTTTAAGATTAATAATCCTTACATCACGATCGTAATTTCCGGGTAGGCAGAGGAGTGTAGTAGACTCACACGTTTTCTAGTAATTACATTATATGTACGTCTCATGGAATAGGTACTGAGCCTGTTGTAATACACCGGTCACAGTTCCAGGTTCCGAGCCACTACTAATAGAAAATGTTAGAATATTAATTAATACCTGACTCGGGATTACAACCCTGGACCACTCGATCAGCAGTCGCGCTTTGCAACCAACCACTCGACCAACAAGGCAGTCGTTTGTTTATAGTCGTTGTTTATGATTCTTGTACACTAATTTCTAGTGTACTTATAAATACGATGGCAGCACCAATCGATTTCGATATATTTAAAATGTTAGAAGCTTCATCTCACCCGTCTGCGGCGGAAGCCAGCCGTGGCGCGGCCAACCCGCCGCCGGCAACGGTGGCTCAAAGGCTGGGCTCTCTTGCAGCAATCCACCCTTATGGCTAAAGATATGTGAGCCTCCTGTATTAGCACCCGCTGCAAACAGTGGTAATACGTATTAACAGTTTGATACGTTCAACGCTGTATTGGACATACCCGCCTTGTTCGCGACTTTCATCTAGGGCGGAGCGGATTTTGCAAACTTTCCCTCAGTGCGGGGGCTTTTCTGTATGAAATTCTTTCAATGGGATAGAGATAAATACACATGAATATTAACTACCAATTAAGGTGGCATGTCAACCTAAAATGAGTCTTAATCACCTATACCAAAATATGCCACTTCAATCTGTCCTGCGCTACCTCCGACCAGTTTTGCATCTGGAGTCAACGCGTCAAGTCCTTCGCGACTTCATCCTTCCTACCGATATCTTGGGCGACAGCCGACTATCCCATGCAGGCACATTTGACCGAACGTCGTCCATCCGATCGTCCGATCGTCATCCATTTTCTACAGTTGGCCGAAGCAAACAAAAATAAAAGCAAATAGACTTCGCTATTTGCTTTTATTTGACCAATTATATGGAAATGTTGTTTGTTTCATACATTCGCAGAGTTTTCTTTCAAAATTTATAGGTATCATGTAATAGAAAACAAATATTGCCGTTCAGTGCGGTACCGGTTAATTGTTGCGGAACCCATAGCCATTTAAAAGTATGTTAAATCTATAATATTACTTTATCTCAGAATAGAAAAGAAATAACTATTTTGTTGCATACAAAATCAGAGGATATTTTTAGTTGGCATTTAATTCTTGTTTTATCACTTAAAGTACATTACAGATTTTCACCCTGTTTCAACGGATGTTAGATATAATCTTAAGAAACTCAACTTCAAGCCTGTAATCCCCAAAGAGGTAGGCAGAGGAGTGTAGTACCTACATTTCTATGTTTTACCAGTTACGTCTACGTCCCATGTAATACATAGGTCTACTGCTATACACCGGACACAAATCTAGACTCTTAGTCCACGTTCTCATTTGATGCATGTGCTAACGTACCAAGATCAACGTTCCTGCATTGGCATGTATCTTGAAATACCTACTTAAGAGTAGACCACTCTAGTATGCAGGTCTTAATTTATTTGGGTAATCATTGAAGCGAAAAGCTTATTTTTAAACCAATGAATCACCGAATAAAAGAATCAAAGAATTACCACTATATCGGTGCGGCTGCGCCTGCGCAAGCCGCGGCGGCCACATTCCCGGGTTCTCCGACAGGCCGTCCGCGCCGCTCTCCTCTGCGCTCTCGGCCGCTTGCACCTACAGAACAATTTATATGACGAAAAATAACATTCCAACAGGGACATCCATCAACAACAAATTTAAGAATATCTCTCTATAACCAATATGTGTTTAATTTTGATATGCATATCTAATGGTGGTTTCAATGGTACCAACAATACCTGAGTAAGTGATGGAGCAACGGTTGGCGGCGGCGAGTGTGTGACGGGCGGAAAGTGTGCGACAGGCGGTACGTCGGGCGGCGCATTGGGAGGCGCGTTGGGCGGTGCGGGCGAGGGCGGACAACCCAGCTCGGGCGCCTCGTCGCTGCCGTCGGCACACTGCGGCACGCCATCGCAAGCGTTGTACACGGCGATGCACTCGCCGCCGCGCCGGCACTCGAACTGGTAACGGCTGCAGTGCCCTGCTGCACGCCGCCATTTGGTTATGCAACGATACCACGCAAACAATGTAGCTTTTGTTTCAGCTCTTTCTCGATTTAGTGCATGAAATAAATAATTGCTGGTTTAGAACAGGTTTCAGTTATGCCTTGCGTACCCGAGCGCAATGGTGCGAACTATGTACTTACTCACACTACTTCTACACTATGATTTATTCTATTGCAGCGCTAGAAAACATGTCAATAGAAAACTGGTCAAAGCATCTAAAACCTGACCTAGAACTGATTTAGCAAATTTATACTGGAGTATAAAAATAAAATACATTTATAACGAGTAGGTAGTGTTAGTATTAGTGTTTTAATTCCAATTAGCAAGAGCGATTTGTAGGACAATATTTTTATTTTATTTATAAAATCCACATATCTTAGAATTAATTTCAAGAATACTAATGATGCATATTTCATACGAAGCATTTTGCTGAAGTCAAAGCTTCAGCTGTTGTGCGTTTACGTGCTTGTATTGCCTGTGCGCGTGTGCGTGTGGCGGTAGGTGGGTGTGAGTGAGCTCATTCGCCTAGTCTGGTGCTCTGAATTCACCAATACTCCACCACGCCGCCGCTTAACAGCTTATCGTTAGTTAGTCGGGGTTTTTCAATAAAGGTCGATAAGCTTGACCCACATTCGAATACATTAGCGTTATTGATTTCTTCCGAAATATTTTTTAGTTCTTATCATATAATTTCACGGCAGCACTTGTTGTTACGTATTGCGCAAATCCAGAAAAGGATAGACCACAATTGACAGCACTAAAGAAATATTATATTACTTAGGTACCGTGTGGTATCGTGTTCGGACACGATATAATATAATATATGAGTATTACCATTTTTTTTTTTTTTTTCAACCCATTACAATTCCACTGCTAGAATACGGGTCTCCTCTCATATTGAGAGGGTTAAGGCCATATTACCATTTACATGTGTGAAATGTTGTGAGTATACTCAGGGGAGGTAAAAAATTAGCCTGTTTAAAATAGCAGAGATGGAAGCTAAAGAGATTTATCAGATTGTCACTAAACACTCTTTCAGCAATAATTCTTAATCTAAGGTCAGTAATTTGAATTGGCAGCAGAATACAAGCCGTCGGCCGAAGCAGCACGTGCAGACACTCAAAGTCACAAAGTTAGAGCACGCAGGTCTTGGAGTTGAGAATGAGATTCTTGAAACGCTTAAAGTCTTCTTGCTAGATGCGGGGCGCTTCATGTAGTGCATATTAGGAAAAATGTTAAGATATGGTGAAATATTGAAGCAACATTACGAACTTGCTGGCGGCGGCGGCTGGCGCGGCGCCTGGCGCGGCGCGGGCGGGGCGGGCGGCGGCGCGGGTGACGCCGCTGTTGTGCTCGCGGTGGAGCTCGTGGGGCTTCTGTGGAGTAACGTATCCACATTTTATTAAGTACCTGCAAGATGAGCGTTCAGTTTGTTGAACACTACGAGCGCTCGATGTATGGGTATGACAAATTCATTTCCACACAAATATTTGAATGCCGTATTAAACGTACCGTGTACCTAAAGATATGGTGAAACGTGGGAGTGTTCTATACTTCTCTGTCTTACCTTTTTGGGGATTACAAGCATAATGTCACGTATCATTTCTCATTCGTTTAGTCAATCTAAAGTAACACAGTCGCCTCCAATATGCTGCACAGTTGACGAAAAGATTAGGTCTAGTGTCTAGTGAGTCGTTCAGATATGTACAGGGACTGGTTAAATTACTACATAGTACGTATAAATATTTGTTTGAAACGTAACATCACGCCTGTAATGCCCAAAGGGGTAGGCAGAGGAGTGTAGTAGTACACTCCCACATTTCTCCTCCTCACTCTTCTGATTTATATGTTTAAAAATGTAACGCACCGGAGATTGGCGAGGTCCTGCTCGTGCTTGGCCAGCCGCTCCTGATCCTGCAGTTCGGCCAGGCGCCGGCTCAGCGCCAGTACGCCGCTACTGAAGTTACCGTGCGCTGTGAACTTGCAGCGGAAGTCCTCTGGCGGCCCGCAGTTGAACAGGTAGCAGCTTCCTGGACTCTATAAAATGTAATATGATATGTGTACTATGTTAAGTAGTGATAGCCTAGTGGTTTAGGACACATGTTCACACTGCGGGGATCTTGGCTTCAAATTCATGGTGTACACCTCTTTACGAAAAAAATGTGCACTTTAAGCTTAAATATCACTTAGTAACGGTGAAGAAAAACATCGTGAGGAAACCTGCACACCTTAGAGTCTATAAAAAAATTCTCGTGTGAATCTGCCAATCCGCGCTTGGCCAGCATGGCACATTATGGCCTTAACCCCCTCATTAAGAGAGAAGTTCCGTGTTTAAACAGTAGAATCATAAAAGAGTCGGAACGACTGTGTATCATTACTTAGTTTTATATTCATACATAGATAACATAGAAACATCGATTAACATAGCACATTATCACCTCATTATCTAAGGGCATTACTTCGCATGTCATGAATTGAGCACTGCGGCGACAGATGTAGCGCGTTGGGTTCGCGGCAGTTACGCTTAAGTACCTTAGTAGTCACATGTCTATATATGTAAATTTACAGCTGATCATTAATACACAATCGACAAGTTATTTTTGTCTCTACAACATTACCTACTTACATTCAAAGCAACAAAGGGAGGAATTTTTGGTTTTCAATTACTTATAATATTAGGTAACATCAGAATATACAAGCCTTCTCCTCGAAAACGAAGACGTCGCAGGACTCCGTCTCGCAACAGAGGCGCAGGCACTCACGGCGCGCGCCCACGTCCAGCTCGGAGAGGTAGCGCGCTCCCATTTCGCGTGACTCCTCGGTGCGGATGATCTTGTCGCGCTGCACGTCGAAGCGCGCCGCGCACGCCGCGGGGTCCAGCTCACGGGCTCCTGCCGCTGCCGCCAACGCCACCCACCAAATCCACGATGCCATTTTCGCTATGATCCGAAAACCTCGCCTCCGACTGCACTGTAGGTCCGAGCGACCGTTAGCTAACGTTGCACGCACGACGGTTCCGTGCGCTCCCGCGGTCCTTCCGCAGTTAAAACATTGTAGTGAGTCGTGGCAGCGGTCGCCGTCGCAACTGGTGGCGGATCGATGGCTCGGCGCGTGCGCGCTGCCGCCAGACGCCGCTGCGCCGCTCGCGGCCGACGGTAAGGCTGGATGTACAGTCAAGGAAATCGTAATGAAAGGCACGGGTGTGCCGCTATTACTTTATTGTTCAGCGCAAATATGTTTCCAACTTGCAAACCAGATTTAGGATTACCAATAGCATGGTCCGTTCCAATATAATTGATTGACATGGATCTAAATATATTCTTAGAACAGAATTGAATAAAATAAACATAGAACAGAATTGGCTTTATAGAAATCTATACAAAGGTACTTTTTATTTGTAGAGATATCTTTTCCAACAGACCTGTGACTGCAAAAGCAGTTAGTTATATACAAGAAGAGGTGGACAAATATGTACACCTAAAATATTGAATATTGAATACAAATACATACATATTTTCTATAAAATTTGAAAGCACAAAAAATCTTTCTTGAAACACAAACGAGTAGAGAGTAATAATGGTCTTAGACCCTTTTTTTATAATGTGATTGATAGTGAATTCCGTAGTCTCACTGCTTGTATAAGTACTGAAGGAACAGAAATATGATTGGCTTTCGAGAAAAGGAATTAAGAGGAGTTTTTAAATGGGTTCTATAGGAGCAGTAGATGCACGAGAGCGAGGAAATTTCTCACGGAGGTGAAGTAGGGTTGACGGGTTATGCACTTGAGATGCTCGCGATAATGGACGTCATCAAATTTATGAATATCGAAGATGAAATTAATGCAAAAGTTTTGCAGGCACCCAAGCTTCTCGAGTAGCTTCTCTGTGATGTTCACGTAGCAGACGTCAAATTAGTCAATGGTAGGGTGAATTAAAGTTTGAGCTAGAGTTATTTGAGTTTCTAAGGATAGAACGTTTTGTAAGCATTCCAGCAAATGAAAGGAATAATGTACCTTATTATTAACTGTGTTACATTAAAAGAACAAAATCGTACAAAATTAAAAAAATGCCTAAGCAAAAGAATTAGGTACCCTTTAAAGTGTCCGCTACGAGGTTCATTTTTGAGAGGCAGTTGCGGTTAATGCTATATGCATATCATTAAGCACTCCGCTTTAGCCGCATGGCGGCGGGCGGGCGGCGCGCGGCGTGGGGCGGGCGGCGCGTGGTGCTGGGCGGGCGGCGTGCGGCGGCAGTGTGGCGCGACCGGCCGCAGCGCAGGCCGCCATGTCGCTGTTCTTCAAGTTCAGGAGCGTGAGTACCGTCGCGGGCCGCGGCCCCGCCGGCCGCAGACACGCCCTTATGCTTGTATCTCTTTATGTTTGGCTGCGTACAGCCTGCTTCATGTGACGCTTCTTAATCTCTTTCGTTAGCGCTACTTACGTTTTTATGAAAACAACTCGATTGTGTTAAAGTAAACTACACCTCCACCTGGTACTATTGAGCACGAGTTCCGCTGCAGCCTCTATTCCTCGATGCATTGTTCAATAGAGTTATACCTACTTTGGTTGGAGATGCGCTGTTCGGTGACGGAGGTGCGTGCGTGCGATAGTTTTGAACACGGAGACGTACATATTTTCCTAAAGTCACATTAAAAAACGTAGAACTTCCTATGTATACCTTCGATTCATTTGCTTACATATTTCATTATCTAATTTACCGAAATGTGAGCAGAAGCAAGTGTTTCTAAAATAAAACGAATCCGTACGTAGTACGGGCCGCGCGCACAGCAGGCGAGAGCGCGCGCGCTGCCGTGGTCGCGCGGCGGCGTCCGATGGTGATAGTGGAAAAGTTATAATTAAACAAGTCTGCGAATGTTATTACTTTTATTGATTCAAGGTTTATTTTCCCGTTATTCTATCATTGAACTCTACGCAGCGATGTAAGCTTGAAAGTTAGTGTACAATGCTTTTTTAACTGACGCTTGGCTTGTGTATCTCCAATACTTGTTATAGAATCCTAAATAGCTACAATATAAAAGTGTTCATAAGGCCATTTGTGATAATAATAAAATTGTTTTTGCGTGACCTCGCGTTATATTTTAAAATATTCTGTTACGGTGAATATCAGTTTAACGAAATATTAATGTAGGAGAGCCTCAGCAACTGGCATCCGTCTTCATCAGTAGTTGCGCTGTTGCAGCCGGCGCTACTATGTGACCCTTAAACGTGAGGCTGCGACTTCACTGACGTTCTATACTATTACAACTATAACTAGGTACTTTCCAGTTAACGTGAACGATTTGAGTGTAGTTAAGTGCTAAATAAAGAGACACGTTGCACGTAGACGACAAGAGCGAGCCCTGCTTGCCCTACCCTAGTGAAATGACTTCATATCATACTAATGAGTATGTTACATTTACCTAGGAATTTAATCACTCAAGTATATCTGTAGTGTCATCATAAGTCAATGTTACGTCCGATAAACTCAGCTGATTAAGAACATCTTATCACTTTGAGTATTCTTATAACAATATGCACAGTAATGAGCTGTGACATGTTCTTAGAATTATTGTATTACACATAACAAGAGTAATGGATATAATATGTAGGTATGTTTAAGTAATTATATCGAAGAATGTTGGCAGCCGTCGTTAACATTATTTACGAGCGTGCGCCCCGTCCCTTGCGCGCAGCACGCAGCCGGGCGTTATTTGGACCCAGCGCCGTTTATCCTGTAACACCTTTTTGTTGTGTTGTTCATATCACTTTTAAGTGCAATAGGAATTTTTTGGGGAGGCCTATGTGCAGCAGTGGACTGAGATAGGCTGATGATGATTGTGATGAAGAATTAGGAATATCTCACAATTGGTATTTATTAATTAACTAACAATATGGCCTTAACCCTCTCAATATGGGAGGAGACCCGTATTCCAGCAGTGGTTAAAAAAAAATAAAATTAACTAACAATACAAACTAAATAGCTTTATAGATCCGGGTAAACGATAGCCATTCTGTATAAATTCGCGCCAATAACTAAATTCACCTGTTAACTTTAATCACGAGTCCGTTTATTGTCGAAACGCCAATTTTTAATAGTACCCGCGTAGTGTCTTATGTCTACATCGCTAGAAACAAGCAGTGTCATATTCGTTGGTCCGGATTGGACCGAACATTTTAATATTTACTGTTCAGTTCGATTATTTAATTTAGGCTTGGCTTTCGTCTACGGATGTGCTTATCTACATTAGGTGGAGTTGAATAAAAGTCACCAGCCATAAAAACGAAAATTCCTTCCATAATATCAGTATATATCTCGAGAATGATGGAGGGATCGGCTTAATAGCTATGAAACTTTTTTGTGGGACATTGTGACTTCGGCCCCACCCAGAGATTTCTTTGCATTTGAAGATGATTTATTCGTCTTACTACGGAATGTGCAGTACGGCTTCCGTTCGGTAGAGTAGCGATTATATCGAAGAAGGCCTCAGCAGCAGCAAGAAATTCATCTTTAACAAAACTAGTGGACAGCAGCAGAACAACAAGGTGCTGCCGTCCGTGGGTTTCTTCGCCTGATCTTGAGCAGGGACTTAGCAACAGGATGGCGGCAACGAATTCCGTTGTTAGTATAAATTAAATTTATTTATTGTTTTTAATACGAGTGTCAAAATAGACTTTTCACAACAGTAATCCAATTAATGTAATCATGTTCTCATAAGTGCAATTAGCATCACTTATTATGGACCGAAATGGTCACCTCTAGAACACAAACGGGGGCGGTAACCATATGGCCAGAAAAAAATTGATTTCAATAACAAATTCAATGCAAACCCATTTTCCTTGTTAGTCTTCTCGTCATCCTAAATAAGTTTCCGTCGCGTGTCCAATACCCCCCCAGTCCGTAGCACGTGCGTTCCGCGGAGCCGTCGACTTGGAGCACAGAGCAGCAGTGTCCCGGGACCACCACGCTAACGACTTGTCTATTGTCAGTCCTGTCAGCTTTACTGCGAAGCCGAGTAGCGGCATAGCGCTTACTGTGAACATGGTAATTGATTAACGCAGTCTCTGATAATTTGACTGAACGTAACACGTAACATCATGCCTATAATCCCCGAAAGGGGTAGGCAGAAGAGTGTAGTACACCCCCACGTTTCACCAGTTACGTTTAAGTCTCATAATTGAATACGTGGTGAGCCTATTCCCATATACCGGGCACATATCCAGACTCCGAGTCAGTAATAGAAATTAATGCAATTGTACCCGACCCGGGATTTGAACCCAGGACATCCCGATCGGCAGTCACCCTTGCAACCACTGGACCAACGAGACATACTTGACTGATATTTGAGAGTATGTACTTTAGCATAGCTAATATAATTTATTTTGAAGCATGAAAAGTAAACTTGAAGTTACTTGAATGTATTTAAATAATTATTTTCCATGAAATGTCGGGGACCCACATTGATTTTTATTATAATAACGGATAAAAATTTATTGCAGAAAACAAAGTTCCAATGTTATAAGTACTTTGGTAAATACGTTTTCGGTTATTGCTCAATACTACCGTTGACAACTTTGGACATGAATGATTAGAGCAACTCTGATGTCATCGTAGTTGTTACATTTGTTATTTATTCCTACAAAAGTGCTCTACACCTGCCGCGCTCGCGGCGGCTCGGTACCTACAATCAACAACATGCTGTTCAATTTCAGTTGGTCAGCAATATTAAACCATTAAATAGTTTGATCGCTAACGTGTGAAACCATCTTCCTGTGATCTGAGACTCCATTCTACATACGAATACCTCACACCAACACATCGTACAAGTCGTCTCTTGGACTGCACGACAGCGTGTTTTGTCGCTGCTAGCGGTCGTGGCTGTCAGACGACCGGCCGGCATTGCTACACTTTACTAATATTATAGTTATTCGTTTAATGAATTAAATGCTTGTCATTTATTATATGCTGGGGATTGTCAGAATCATTTAATTCATATCATAGTAAATTTTATCAGGCAAATTTTTCACTTAATTTAATCATCGTGCGAGTACCTCTCGTCGCGTCCTCTTTTTCTCTCTTATTTCATCGCGTCGTACGCTTCAGCGTGTACACAAGCTTTCCTTCAATAGCGAAAGTAACCCTTAGAATGTCTTTCTTTCTAATTGGATATTGTCTTTATGAGTTACGTCACTCGTACTGCATCACTGGTAACGCAGCTACCTGTTCCCGTGTTGGGGCGACGGGCGAGGCCGTATGTCTTGACGTATCGTTAGTTTAAATATATGTACATATCACCATGCTTAAGCATTTGTTTTTGGAGTTTATTTCCTAAGAATCGATTTTAGTGTAAGGCCCTCGGTAATGACGTTTTATGAGAAGTGAAATTGTTACAACTTTTGGTTGACTCAAAAGTGTTGTATTTCCCCTTGCCACTTCGAAATCATGTTAATTTCACATTATAACACGATATAATAATTTCTGTCAATTAGAACGTTGCTGATATTAGACATTTTATTCATGAGTCATTAGTAGCCAATACGGAGGTGGTTCGTGACTACTGAACGCAGTACCACGTCCACTCACACTTGGCCGCGAGCCCAACATTGATTTCGATAAAGATAAAATTTTGAAAAACAGAGCTTAATTTGTATTTAGTTACTACTAAAACACCATAATACGAATAGATACGGTACAACCGATGTGAGATGTTCTCACGGCTCGTAGGACACGCCTGTGCCGAGGTTCACGTATTGTAGTTACTCGTAGTGCAACCTCTCGGCGCGCTGATTAATAACGACGACAGTGTTCATGTAATTAATATCTTAATATACAAAAATGAATGTTTGTCTGTATGTCATCGATGAACTCAAAAACTACTGTACCGATTATTATGAAAATTGATATGTATGTATTTGTATGTTGTCGTAGCAACGCGCGCCGAGTACAGCTATGTAGTTATAAATATAATTTGACTGGCGCGTCGTTAAGTGAACCTGAATAGTGGGCAAGTCGCGGCTTCGTTTCATTCACAAGACCGAGCATTTGTTCTGTGCCTAGGTGTAACATTGTGTATATAAGTATATATATTAGTTATTGTATACATAAATTATGTGCATCACTCGTTACAGTAGTACAGGCTCTTTTCCCTTACTTTAGTCCAGTCGTGGGCATTTCCCAAAATCCATTATGGTTATTAATTAGCCGAGCCCAGTGCATGTTTTCTGTTTCAACATCCATATCACAATCTGTGTAGTTCATGTTGTACAGATAACCTCTAGCTAGTGTACTGCTGTGCCGGAAGATTATAGCCTCAATTCGAAATTACGTACGTTTTTCCAGTGAAGTAGTGATAGCCTAGTGGTTAAGAATTCTGCCTCTCACTCTCCGGAGTGGACCTCCGGGTCCTGGGTTCAAATTCATGGCGCGCACCTCTTTAAAATGTGCGTTTTAAATTTAAATATCACTTGCTAACAGTGAAGGAAAACATCGCGAGGAAACCTGCATACCTTAGAATTTATAAAAAAAAAAAATTCTGAGGTGTGTGACGTCTGCCAACCCGCACTTGGTCAGCGTGGCAGACTATGGCCTCAACCCTCTCAATATGAGAGGAGACCCGAACAGTGGAATTATAATGGGTCGATTATTATTTATTATTTTACCTTTTTCCTGTTATCTTTTGTATCTATACATAGAATAAATGAAGTCGCTTCCGCTGTCTGTACGCTTAGATTTTTCAAACAAGGCAACGGATTTAAATGTGGTTGTCGTGTATGGATAGAGAGATTCAAGAGGAAGGTTTATATGCATAATACATGCGTATTGTAGTAGAGAAAAGCAGAGTATCAAAAAATTGGTAATGAGATGTAGTAAAAAACGCATTTTGGGGCGCTTACATCTCAAACGCTGTCCAAACCTTACCAGATAAATTAAAACAATATATTACTGAACTGTATATTTTAAAAAGGTCTAAACAAACATCCGCGATGATATATGTTTATCTCCTAAAAATAACCCACACTAACTATTTTTTCACATGTTACAAAAAAAATATTGTTATTTACGAAGCGATTTCAAACAAAACAATATTATTCCTCATTCGATTAAATAATTTAGATACGTTGTACATTTATTGTAGATCAAAGTTGCGCCCTACACCGTATAATTTAAATGAATAACTTAGGAGTTATCTATATTTAATAACATAAAGCTGAATAGAAGAGTTTGTTCGATTGTTTGAACGCGCTAATCTCAGGAAATACTGGTCCGATTTGAAAAATTATTTCAGTGTTAGATAGCTCATTTATCGAGGAAGGCTATAGGCTATATAACATCACGC
>DWDT01000378.1:0-21731 GCA_018245595.1 Microceris scylla
ATAGAGTAGGGGGCAAACGAGCAAACGGGTCACCTGATGGTAAGTGACTGCCGTCGCCCATGGACACCTGCAACCCAAGGGTCAGCAAGTGCGTTGCCGGCCTTTAAGAAAGGTAATTTATAACTCTTAGTAATACCGTGGGTCCAAGTACCCCAGTGTGAAATACCAGAGAGTACCACGAGAGGGCACTTGACATGTTGCGACTGAGCGCCGTACACGACGCGTGCCAGACGCGAATTTGCCTGTTTATATTCACTCCGCGTTGGAATATCCTAAATTCCAAGCCTACATTTTTATACCAACTCGTTTACAACCCGAATGAAAGCAAATTGTGTAAAAAATGTTAGCGCTTGAAAAAATATCATCTGGAAAGGGTAGAGTAGGCTTTTTAATTAGCTGCGTGTTATATAAAAAGTTTAACCAATCAATGTGTAAATTTAAGTCAGGGGTTTTTTTCATATTTTATGTACAGTAAATAAATTTATATTCTGATAGACCTACTAAAAATAGTATTTAATAAAATTTCTCATGTATAAAAACATGTTAAGATTTATTTCTGTAGGAATATTAATAAGGGACTCGGTCCCAAATAAGAAAAGTTAAGGTTATGCCATACAATTTATTATACTTTGGGCCTCTGGATGGTTTTCGAAACTTGGAACTTCTTTCTTGTTGAGCACTATCCATTCACAGTACGGCTGACTCACGGGTAGCTTGTTTTATATAGACGGATGAATACTTATAAGTTTTATACATTCTTACCACAAAGTAAGGTAACAAAACAAAATACATCTCCTACTACGAAATAAGTGCGTTATTAAATTTATTTCGTTTAGTTTTTTATAAAGACAACTACATGCACATACGTAAGCAAAAAGAAAAAAGCTTCTCAAAAAACATATCGCCTTTCAAAATGAATTTGCATTATTTGTCCGACTCTCGAGAGTTACGAATTTTGCACCAATACCTGTAATGTTGTACGAATAAGTGATAAATATCTCATTGAATTAAAATAAAAATAGAGATACAAAAAGTACAAATTTTATTAAATCGTCCGTTAATATCAATGTAATGGCTAATCTATAGAATAGGAACGAGATATTATAAAACAATTAAAACGTAACATCACGCCGGATTCACCAAAGGGATAGGCATAGGAGTGTAGTACACTCCCACGTATTACCAGTTACGTTTATATCACATGGAATAGGTGGTAAGATAAAATAATGAAAACAATAACAAAACAAATAGCGAAATTAGGAGATAATTACAAGAAACATTTTTTAATTAACACCTCGAATACACTTATGCTGATTTCTGAAGTTGTCTCGTCTCTGTGCCGTTGACTCTGGCTTGAAATCTTATGGGACCATGGGGCGAATTGTTAATGAACTAGGAGATAGAACTCATTTTAATTAGATTCGTCATGTAGGAGTTAGTGACCCAAGTTGTCATAACTACATAGACAGTGTAGGACTGAAGATTAAAAACCTTTATCAATTTCCTAAAATACAAGCAAGCACTTACAGAGAGCAAGTTTTACGTCATGTGCTTGCAATTATAAAAAGTTGCTACGCTAAACAACGAGTTACAGACGTATGTTATAAATGATTGTTTGTTTACAAGAAGCAATTATTAAAACGTCTGAATTTCAAGAAAAACTCGCAAAAGTTACCGTTACAAAAGGTAACATTTCAGTTGTTACGAAGACGTGCAAAAGGTGCCGTGTTCCACTCAACGTTACCATCACACGTACCTATATAACAATAATATCCTCTGTAACAATTTCATTCGTTTCGCCAATGACAAAGGCAATCTTCATATATCATCCCGAGAACCAGAATTCGAATGCGTACGCATTAAAAAACGGTAAGGAAACCTATATAAAATTAAGTCAACAAGTTCCGGGGAAAAATTATTCATAGAGATCCTTGAGGTGTAAAGTGAGATGGAAAGAAAGGGGTGAGTGTGTGTAAAAGAGATAGGAAGCGGGATAACTGCCTTCATGAATTGGAAATGTAATTTGGTTGGGTAACGCTTATATGTGAACGGGGCAATTGTTTTCGCAGCACAGTTGCCGATTTCGGTGATAAATACTGGGACGCCTTGTGATATTTGTTGTACAGTACTTTCATGTTTTGAAAAAAGCGTTCTGTTTAATCTTAAGGTTTCGATGTGATTATATGTGATGGAAATATGTATATAATTATGTCCCCAAACAAATTAAATAATTCTAACCGTAAAAACAAAGCCAAAATATTTGTCCTTAACTAAAACTGTCAGCTGCGGAGGACAGAAAGAACTTTTTAAATTCTCACGAACTCTAATGTTTTTATCTGTCGCTGGAATAGCGCTGCAGCCTTTAAAGTACACTAAACTCAATTTTATTTGGGAGTGTAATACATTCTTCTGCAGGGATTACACGCGTCATGTTACGTTAACACACTTTTAAGAAACGCTTAATGTGTACACTTAAGCACTGTAGTCTCTTCATAATTAAGCAGGTCATGTCCAAAATACTGTCTCATAACAAACTCGGAGCGTTCTATCAAAACCACAGTAGCTGTACTCTACCGCCATGACGAAGTATATTATTTACGTTAGCAAGGGAAGTATTTATTGTATAATTATAAGGTCGGATGGGCCTAGTAGGTGATTACACGATATTCACCAAACCATTAATTACTTTGCTTAATGTTGGCTATGTTATTTTATTAAAGCTATATTTGCTCACTAAAAGATCAGCTACTCTTTGGATTTAATTCAAATTTCTTCCCTGTCATATGGTAATTGTTGGGTTCCTCCCCTCGCTCTTTTTAGTCGATGTTAATTTCTTAATGTTGAACTTATGTTTCGGTCTGAAGCGTGTGATTTCTGTCCACGTGTAGACCAGAGGCGGCCCTCTCAATATTCTGAAGTTGTAACACATCTGTAATAAATTTCAAACACGACAGATACTACCTAACTACTGCTTGCTGTATACATTTTTAATGAAATTTTCCTTGTCGACTTCAGCAAATGTGCATATACTATTTGTTCCTAAAAATCTGGCCCCGTAGCTCGGGACCAGAATACGAGCTAAGCTACCGCCTGTCTGTCGTAAGAGGTGACTAAAAGGAGAATTTGGGGGTTGTGGGGGATTGGAGTGGCAGCTTTAGTTGCTCAGGCAGCGATCCCGAGAAGGAAGACTATATGTATGGCCGCATTTTCTCCCGTGTAACGTGTCTTCACCGACTTTCACGGAACCCACCGAGGGCACCGGTGCGTTCCGTCGGAGATCCCGGAGCCCTCCAACTAGCGCAGAGGAATAATGCCATAAGAGGAATAAGAGCGCCACCTGGGGTATTTTAAGCCGGTGCAAATCCCGCATAACCCGGTATTTCTTCCAGAATACCGGATACATTTTGTTTCCTCCTCGATAAAAAAAGGCATAAAACTCTGTAGCAAGTTTTAACTATCCTTGCATTAGCAGGAGATGATGACCGTTACAATATTGTATAACATGGCTGATATATATAAATACATGCGTATAATAGCGCATTATTCATGAATTTAATCTGAGCCGAGACTACCCGAGCCGAAGATCTCCAAAGAGGATTGAAACCCTTCAAGGAGCAAGTGATAAAATCGGATCAGAACGGGTGACGGCGTTAATATTCAAGACGAGAGCGCCCGTGGGACACCCGCCCTCTGGAAATCAAAGGTGTTTTACGGACGGGTAAAAATTTTGACATGGACTTTTTTCTAGATTACGTTATTCTAAACGTACTTACGTGGAAATCTCTATATTAAGTGTATACTATACAGAAACACATACATAATTATCTCAGAAAATATAGTATTTTTTATGCATTATTATAATGTTTAAAGCGATATAAAATATCTATGCTTTTAATCATAAATTATTTCCTATTTTAATCTTATTTCTTTACCCAATATTATGTGATCACTTAATATATGTATATGTACTTCAACATGTATCTGCAACAGTCATTCACGTAACCACGGTTCTTAGCTATTGCTTGAAGATTAGCTGAAATGGCTTAATTATAACATTGTTAAATCATAGGTTACTTAGTTTATACCTTAAAAAATACATTTGTAAGCTCTGTTTCCTCTAAAAAGTGTTACTAACTTAGTACATTTGCAACATTTAATTGCTACAAATTGAGCTTATTATGATCTTTCCTTCTACAACTCTGTAACCATTAAGTCCAATGAAGCATGATTCAAATACAATTAATTACCGCGCAAGTAGCAGCTCTGGAATGTGCTTCATCCGTACAAAAATATGATACATATGATATATCTCAGACATATTGTAAGAAGTTCCTTCCAGGCACGCACTGCATTAGCCATTCATCTTATATTGCAGATATCCAGATAACTAATTGCCATTAGGTAAGCAGTTTACCTATTTACCTCGCACTTTTACTATTAAAAAAGTAACAATGTCCATTGAGACCAAATAAAAAAACTGTTGTTCATGTAAACTGACGCTACTAACGAGATAATACCCAATTTAATTCGCGACGCCATATGAAAATTAAAAGGCGACTGCAAACGATCGGAACGGTTCATTAAACATTCGGAACTCAATGTTCGCATATTTACTTGTAATAATTGCGAAATGAATATACGATGTCATGTTAAAAGAAAAATTACTGCCAGTGTTTACATACAAATTATTTAATTGTTCCATGATAGTTTTATTATAACGAATTGACATCTGCAACTCGTATGTATGTAAAGTAGGTAGTGCATACAATTATTGTCCTCGTATCGGTATCCTCAGAATTAATTTGTACCGACAAAGGGTTGTAATTCATTTACATGTTCCATAAATTTCTTATAGACTACGGTGTAAATTACATGTACATCCATACTTTGACATAATATAACCCTGTGTATATTTGGAAGTAATCAATAGATGGCGCTGTATACCAATTTCAAATTTCGAGGATTAGCGGAGACGAACGTGACAGGTGTGTTCATCAAAGGATCATCGGAGCTGTTATTGAAGTAAACGTTTTGACTCCAAAGAGTATAGGATAGATCATGTTGTGGCCAAGTATCCCGAAGATACCATCAGATATTAGATTATCATTCAAAAAGCTCCAATTTCCCAAGTATCTTGGCTAGATAATGTCCACTTACGGCTTAAGTTTAAAAAAACATATTTCTCCTATTCCAAATATGTAAATATTTCACTTGTTGTTAATCTATTTGCATTAGCAAATGATAGATTGGCAAAAATATTATGCAGAGAATAACGTTTAATTGGATTTAATGGCTATGATGTAAAATAATATGACGCTTTAAAATTAAAAAATCGACCTTCACATATCTCATTAACTACATTTAATTTTTATAGCTGTCAATTAGGAACTTTTATAATATTTATTACCTACATTCGAATATGAGATTAATGAAATATGACTCGCGTCGAGTTGGTACCTACTTAATTGCTAATCTCTGATATTTTTATTTCTCAATCCGGTGATTAAATCTGCAAAAATATTTATTATATTGAAATACTAATTTGAATATTTTGACTGACTTAGTGTAACTTTAATTGATCCTATTATAAGTTACGTCATATAAAATATAGCGAAACGTATTCACGCTCGTGTAAATTCTCAAATAACATATATACAAACGAGCTGATGTTTCTCAAAGGCCGAGCAAACTAAATGTACATTCCCATTTGAATATTGAAATATCAGCGAGCAATAAAAGCCACTAGCTCTCTTAGCTTTTAAATATCAACCAACGCAAACTCGTTAGTCGATTTTCGTTATTTCATTCGCTTTCATTGCCTCTCATAATGCCCGAGCGACTAACAATTACCTGATTTAAATTTGGGTAATGAAAACGTTTTCATACGAAGTAAAAATAAACTGCGAATTTTTATACAAACCTCTTTTCGTAGCGAGCACGAAATAAATAGTGAACAAGGGGAAATTCACGTGTACATATGCCACGTTACTTATACACACTAAACAGATAATATACAGATAAGTTGGAATCGTTTATAAATTCTATTCCCGATTAAGTTGGAATCGTATTCCAAAAAACTATTCTAATTTGATCTGAAATTAAAAATAAATTATCAATAGTAACACTGCCTCGTTGGTCGAGTGGTAGCAAAGCGCGGTTATTGATCCTGAGGTCCTGGGTTCGTATCTCGTGTCGGATAGGTACTATTAGATATTCTAAGTTAAATTATCTTGTAGAGATTTCTAGTCATTGATCGGAATCTGGATCCGTGCCCGGTGCGTTGCAATCGACTCCGTCTGTATTCCACAACGAAACGTGGGAGTGCACTATACTCCTCTGCCTACCCATTTGGGCATTGCAGACATGATGTTACGTAATAGTAACGTACATATTTTATTGTAAATTGGAAATGGCATGTAAATTGGCAATGGGGTAGTATCTCTTAAAATTTTCAGAAGCTTTCAGCGGTTTATTATGCGAGGCAGTACTTGACGGTCCTGAAAACACATTTCACATCGTAAAACACGATCATATTCAAATGGAAACACGATGAAACATATATAAAACGGCTGCAAATCTTTAGGGTCGCAGTGGCCCGTGGGGTCCCGGCGGGATCGAAAATATCGTCACTGACATTAGCATATGAATTCTGAGAGAGTAATAAAGGAATAATATGCAAATAAAGGCAGAAATTTCGCTTCTACGTACGTTGCCTTAGAATATAAAATGTGTAGAAAGCGTCATATAAATCCGACGCCACTTTGACGAGACCAAAATGTATTTCAATATATACGAGTAGATACATTAAGTGTACTAATAAGCTAAAACTCTATTGTGGAGAAGATTTAAAAGATGTTAAACTAGCCGTTATTCATATTTATCTAAATTAGTTTCTCTAACAAGCTAAACGACTAATAAAATAAAAATATAAGCTACAGTCAACTAGCCGTTACCAAATTTTAATTTTAATATTAAAATTTTAAATTAATTTACTTTTAAAAAATTTTAATTTATTAGTAGAATTATTCTATGGTTTCGTGAATTCTAAGGCTATATAATGTGTTGTACCCGTAACGGTTATTTATCGTATATCCGCGATCTTCGCGTTCATTGGCGTCGAGGGTGTTCTTATAATTCTAAATTCGCAGACGAAATTTTTAGTTGTAATTAGTTGTTTGCGAATTCAAATGAAAGGTTTTGTTTGGCTTATAATAAAGGAGGGTCAAGTGTTATGGTGTCATTGTAGACCAACCTTATTATATAATACATATGTACATTTCAAAACAGGCTCCCATACAGAACACGACCATACAGATTAACATAGATACAATTAAGGTCAAATGTCATCCTGTTTCCTAGTAGTTAAAATTAATAGGAAGAGCCTCAAATACTTACTTAGATGAGTGTAGTGTTGCTTTATACCTGCTACATTCATTCAACCTAAGGCAGATTTATGTTAAGCTACGTACCTTTTTTTAATTAAGCAGATGTAAACGAATAATTTTTTTTCTAATGAATTTAAAAAGTTTCTATGAATTGCGAGCGAAAATTGAAGTTTCAATTAGTTGAGTTTTGCAATGGCATAAGAAGGAAGGATACCTGTGGTCAGGGTGCGACGGCGCTGATTAAGAACAGCCTATGTCCAATGTGGCCTGAAGCAAGCATATGGTAATGATGGTGAAAATGTGGAAAGAAAGATTAATTCATGACTGATAACATATATATATATATACATCTCTACTGAATTTTATTTTTATTGAAACATTTTGTCTTACAATTCAAGGTGAAAATATGCTATGGAATAATAGTATAAAATATACTTAAAATATTCCGTTATTATGCGCTATCTTGCAAAAGAACAATATATAAGAACTAACAGAACTTTTTATAGTAGGTACACGATAAAGAATGCTATATATGATTACATGGGTGTTATTTGGCACTAAGATAACTAGTAAAGTTGCCCTCCCTGGTCGGGTAATGCTCAGATATACGGAGAGCATTGAGGCGTGAAATTGGGCAGTGTCGGGCGCACGGCGCGGCTCATTCATGAAATATGTGACAGCTAATAATGTATGGGACAACACCGTTGCTGCTGCTCTTAACATTTTTACAATCTGCTTCTTAAATTCCTGCTGTTGTAGGCACTACAGCAGTAGTATTACTGCTGTAGTACTACCGCTGTAGTACCACTGCTGTAGTAGGTACTACTTCTGTAGTACTACTGCCGTTGTTCTGCTGCGAGTATCAACGTGCACTGTACAGTTAAGTGCATTTTCTAACGCAATACTTACAGGTATAACTTGGACAACTTGGATTGAAAGAAAAAACCAAGTTACTCGATTCTCATTTGCAAATTTGATTTATGACCACGTCGCTGATTGTGACAACCTATCCGCTAGTGAGTAGTAGGAAAAACGAAGCTGTTACTGATACTAACGACAACTAACTACAAGTCACACCTATGTATGTATATTAACTGGGCTAAAGTAATTAACGGTCCTATTCTTGCAGTCCTGTTACCAACTAACGCTAAATCACATAAGTTTCTTACAACCACTCATGTCTACAAGGAATTACTATTTAAAATTAAATTTAAATTTACCTAACCATAAGCCTTGTACAGTATCTCGGATTTTGTGTCCATTTACGTTTTAACACTGAATATTGAAGTTGGGGAAAATATTTAAGTACCACACAACTTGCCCCAGTTTCTCTAGTACAAACATGTAAGTGTACAAATGAAAAAACGAGAACTTACCGAAATCATCTTGAGAAGTAGGTACCTACTGCTTAAATTACCGCTAATCTCTAGCGTCCAGGTTTCTTGATATCCCGATTAATTAACATGCAAACCCGAGTTTCCTGGAAGTGAGCCCAGTTTTACAAAAAAGCTTCTTATCGAAGTTGGGAAAATCTGGATAGTCCGCGCGGTCGCGGCTCGCTCCCGTCCCGCTACCGCGCCGTGCTCAGGTCGCTTCGTTTGCATTTTTATTACTTTTTAATTTTCCCGCCGCTAGACACCCAGTTTCGGTTCTCACGCCGAATGGAATTGTAGTCTTATCGAATTATTGGCTTGGTTGTTGTGAAAATTGATTACATTTTTCTTTTTTCCTCGAAATATGTCCAAGCAAATTAATATATTTGTTGGTCAATAATTTATTTGTAGTAACAAGTATTTCGTTTCGTCGTCATATAATTTTTCGTTTGTAATAATTCATAAGCAAAATGAAAAATTTCGAAATATCATTTTATACAAATTTGCATACACTATTTTAGTCTCTCTGGGTATTAAACCTCACAAATGTCTCTTATTAAGCGTAACAACACGGCTGTAATCCCAGAAGGGATAGGCAGAGGAGTGTAGTATAGGTACATAGATACTTCAACGTTACATCATTTACGTTTATTTCCCATGAAGTAGGTGATGAACCTATTGCCATATACCAGACACAGATTCAGGCTACGAGTCATAATTAAAATTTTAAATTAGAAAAATCCAAAAGTACCCGACCCGGGATTGGAACCCTGGACCTCCCGATCGGCAGTCGCGCTTGCAACCACTCGACCAACAAGGCAGTCATTATTATTGTACATTTACTTACGATCCTTCATTATTGTTCATTTACATCACATGAAGGAAATTTATACAAAATGTACACTTTAGACCCCTTACATTCGGCAGTGTCGATCAGTCAGTTTCTTTTTTTTACCTATAGATTCCATACATGTCGCTTTTAAAGCTAACATTTATAATTAAACTCTGAGAAGCGTTGGTAATAGTAATCGGTACACTAATTTAATTTACATCTGGTTATTTTAATTAGTATTTTTAACGAGTATCACTTGTGAGCGGAGATTGTACTTCTGTGGGTGAGTTCACTATGTAGTGTTAATGTATATTGTACCTAATAATGATCAACGTTCAATAAAATACCTACGACGAAGTGGTGTAGTAGTGTTATAATCATGGCGTAGTACAGCGAAATAAATATTTACGACAATATATTAACTCGGTCTGAGAGTGAAAACTATCATGATAAAACCAAGTAATACAATATTATTCAAATCTGAGCAAACTTGATCTAAGTGTAGAAAATAAATCGTGATTAGGCTAAGTCTAAATCTCTCGACCGAAGTTAGTTGATGGTGAAGATCACTTCTGGATATAGGTATCACATTTTGAAAGACTTATACGAAACTATTTATAATTAACCTCTAAAACCTTGCAATTAACAATAAATAAAAGCCTCTAAATCCCAAGCCCGATCACTAACTAGTCCTCAGGCTGTTAGCGTTGGGATATTAGTCTTGATTACGTACCCAGTAAGGCAAGGCGCCCCATTTGTCTTTTGATTCTAGCACGACCCCTTACAACGTGACGACACCACTACGACAAAAATTCGTTATCATGTTTCCATTACAAATAAAAGCGTATTATGCCAAATTTTTACGTTAGATTTACAAAATATATCGCTTAAAACGGAATATAACATAACATCACGCGTGTGCTTGCCTCAAGGAGCAGGCAGAGGAGCGTAATATGTACTTCTGCGTTTCACATGTTTTGATATAAACCCCGTGAGCTTATTGCCTGTCAAGGACAGTTGACGCAGATCAACATATAGCAAAAATTACAAACGACGTCGTTTTAAAATCGTAACATATAAAGGAGTCCGAAGCATCACCGGTTCTACATTATCGAATCGCTAACGGCCTTCCGCCTAAGCATAATGTATTACTTTATTAATCTCCTCTCTTCTTTGCGAAGAAAGACTACTATAGTTCTTACGTCTTAATAGACTAGATACGTATCAGTTAATGTTAGATAGATGTGTTATTTTCTAAAATCATGTTACAATATGAATTTTAATGGCGCCGTAGACGTCCCCATGTCACGACTAAAGGTCAACATTAAGGAAAATTCGGTATTATTAATTTATTTCTGTAATAAATAAAGGGCTTTCGCCACTGATTTGCCTACCTACTGATGTACCTACATTATATTGCAATTGTATATAACCATGAAAAATAATATTCTCTAACTCTACGTTATCCAATTTATAGTTACTCTACACAACAGACCTTAAGAGTATTATTATCTGTAATTGATAACGTAACCTGAAACTATAAAGGAAAACCACACTCGTATCAAAAGACAGCTGTATCAGCTTGGTAAGCCAAGCTGTTGTATTGGCTCTACGATAATACTATCACAAAAAATGTTCGCAATCACTTTCAATACTTTTTATAACAGTCAGTATACGGCTAGTATACTTAGAAGAAATTGTAATGAACCAAACGTAACTGTACCAAACGCAAGGCACCTAACGGACTTCCCACCAAATGTCGCTGAAACTATTTTAACAATTGGCCATTAAAGTCCTCACAATAAGCGGTTTCTATTCCAACTTTGCTTCCACCTAAGTCAACTGGTCTGACTTTACTAGGGCTGGCAAAAATATGTACTTATAAAAATAAAAATACACTTATAAAAGTACTAAAATTTATCCGTATTAAGTCGTAATAACGATTAGCAAGCTGAAGTGGCAGTGGGCTGGTCACATCTGTCGCAGAACCGATAGCCCCTGGAGCAGATGTGTTATGGAGTGGAGACCTGGCAAACATACCGTAGGACGCCCCCCAGCTAGGTGGAGTGACGATATACGCGAAGTGGGTGGCAGTAGTTGCATACGAGGAGCTGAAGATCGAGCTCGGTGGCGTGCCATTGAAGACGCCTACATCCAGCAGTGGACGGGAGTAGGCTGATGATGATAATTATGATGATGATGATTATAGGACATATAATATACATCCATATATATAGTAATAAAAACATTATATAGAGACAATATATACACTCTGGATATTCAACTATAGTTTCAGTTGCAATACAACTTGCCAACCCTATCTCTTACCTCAGAATCTCTCGAGACGCGGCGCCCAGTTGGGTTCCCGTTTGCATAGCGTCCACGGACGCGGTCCACAAGTAGACACAAGTGGGGGCACTAATGCATTTGTGATTGCAGTGCTGTTGTCCAGCACCGAATAAGAAAACTTAAGCCATATGTGAGACAGTGCGTGATCTAGTATGTAGGTTTAACAGCTAACATTCATCGCCATTTGTTAACTAAAATGTCATTCCGATGATCCAGATGTTGTTTACCAAAGCTAAACATAAAAGTAAATAGAATAAGCGCTCACAAATCAATCTACTCACTTACATAAAGAAAGAAATTTAAGAGACAAGAAATGAAGAAAACTGAATGCTTAAAATTTAGGGCATTTAATCGTGCTTAGGTAAGCTGCGCGATTCGCGATCAGCCGAACGACCGAGCCTTGTCTTTTGTATAGGAGGGTAGGTGGACTTGGATACAGCTCCTACAACAGAACGTAGATCATTTTACATGGCTCACTTAGAACTCTTGTCTAATAGATTAATAATAAAGATTATGAAAATATAATTGAAAACAGAAAATAGAATGGCACTTTACACTTATAGTATAAAATTTAATTTATTATTAATATTAGATTCATTAAATCATTACCCTGAGTAAAATTACAGATAATTATAATTATAACGGCAACTGTTTAACTGATTTTCTGTGTAGTGCGGGTATTTACATTTACTAATCGGTTTACGTGAATACTTACTAATGAATTTCAGCTGTGTCTGTGCCTCTAATAATTGTGTAACTGATTCGGTGGTAACGATTTACAAATAATGCTTAATTAATGAAAACAATCTTTCTTTGAGTAAACATTGTAACATTGCTACAAGATATACTTTAATATAGACTTGCTCGAATCTTCTACTGAACTTCGTGCGTCTTAGCAAGGCTTTGCTGAAAGCTAGCTTATTGACTGGTCGAGGGCTGGGGATTAAGGCTGAACGAGTACCTGTTTGCGAGCTGGATGTGACAAGCTGAGGACAAGGGGCGGCGCTTATTAGGAGAGGCCAATGTCCAACAGTGGACTGAGACACACTGATGTTTTTGTTGTTGATTACCTGTTTCTACACCAATGTTTCAGACACACTCAGAATGTACGACAGTTTACAGACTTACAATAAAACCAATTGTTTTTACCCAACTATATTATAACATACCGTAGTTTAGCAACCACGTGAGGCAAGGTCTTCAACAGTCCGCACGAAGGCAGCATTGTGGTGTGAGATCTATGCTTCTACGAATTCGGCATAGGAAGATGTATCCGACTGTGAAAGTCAGAAAAGAAGGTGTTTAAAAAGATAAGTACCTAATGAGTTTTCTGGTAGTGGTGGGTAACCGGGAATAGATACTACCGCGAAGCATCATAGTCGCGTCCTCAACAGACAATATACGAAAAATTCTATATACAATATAGGAAATTGCCCGCGTGATTGAAGAGAGCTCAAACCATTACCGCTTCAATGCTGAATGGCCAATAAATTTATAAAATATAAACATATGAAATATTCGCATCTACGGAAATGGCCACTATGCTGAAATATTAACTTACAAAGCCGCGCACGCCACTTTTACCCACAGTCGTTTTACCGTGCGGGTCCAGGTATCTATAAATTATATGTCTTGTCGATGACATACAAAAATACGCGGAGGCAATCATTATAACACCATATATCATTGGAGCATCTGTTGTGGAAAATCCGCATTTCATATTTATACAATATTTTCATCCGATCATGTCATCATCATCATCATCTTCACGATCAATCTACTCCCGTCCACTGACCTACAATATGACCTAAATTTCACCTACAAAAATTCAACATTTCAAATTTCGAAGGTCCCTATGTAATTCAATTTTCATCTCAGATTTTGAGCTCACGAGGTTCCCATTTACTAAAGCGAAACTGAAATCTATTTTAAAATATAATACGCTTTTATTTTTGGAGGATTCCGCGAGTGGCTCCGGGGAGAGGAAGCTAATTTCAATTTCATTTAGTTCTGGCGCGATTCCATGCATCGCGGTTAGATGAACAACGGGACAGAGGCGACTTTCCTCATGCTGCACCTTTACAGCCTTTTTGGTGTAAAGTGCTATGTTTACACTAAAAATCATAACTAAGCCGGCAAAGTTGTCTCATAATAAATTGTATATACCATTAGGTATATAAAAGCCTTTTTTTTCTAACGACTTCGAGAAATATGATATTTTATACATATTTATATGAATAAGAAACATTGTAATTAATTTGCTTTTATTAACAAAATATAATACTACATAATGTACCAAATTTTGATCATCACAGATAATCTCCTACCTCGGCTGCTGCTGCGTGTTGCTTAGTCTTTGACATCGAGGGCAGGCTGAACGGAGAAGTCTAGTGCGCGTGGGGCTCCGCAGACTGCGCTGTCTAAGCCCGAATACGCAATTCCATTCAATGCAAGGGATTGTGCAATTTTATTGCCGCCCGATACCTTTAGCTTTTGCATCTGAGCCGTTTTGAAAGTTACGTATAAAAGCTTTTTTCGTCTTGACTTTATAACAGCATAGGTACACGAAAGTAGTAATATTTTGCACTTAAAAATTGTCGAAGAACATATTTTCATGTGGCCTTGCTTAGGCCATGAATAAAAGATTTAAAAATTCGCCAAAACGGTCTCATTTATTTAGCGTGCGTAATTAGGCTTCAAACGCTTCAGACATTTAGTTAAGCTTAAATATACATTTTTATACATACATACCTACATAAAAATGTCGTAAGCAAAAACATCATGTTATACATTTATATAATATATCTCGTCTCATCTAAGTCCAATTCATCTTCGCTTAACGTCTTATTTATTCAAGTGTCATGTAAATGAAAATGAACAGTTGTTTGTTGTTCCAGATCAAATCTTTACTTATATAATTGTAACTCTAGACGGGTATTGTTCTGAGCGCCTTACACTTCATTTGGCTATGTTTACCGATGTTAATAAGGAGGTTATCCATAGACCTTAGTTTGGATAAAATGTCCTTGTGTAGGCATTTTAATATTTAATTCTTGGAACGATGTATTCCATCTAGTTAACGACGGTTGCCCGCGTTCCGTGCGAATAAGAATTTTTAAAGTCATTTTGTAGTCCTCACTTTAAAGGCGAGGCTTTCAAAAGCGAGAAGATATTTACTGATACATAAGTACTTACTAAAATCATTACGTAGTTAAAGACAGTTTAGCGGTTCATCTGCTTGTCTTTTTGCTATGAAAGAGGCAATGGCTTTAATATACTTTTTAATTAACCAAGACAGGCACACCGCGATATCGACAGGATAATGAACTCATGTATTCATTAATACCGTGCATCGAAAATACATACACTGATTGATACCAAAAGTGATAAAAGAATGTTATACGAGAGTTTTCAAATATTAATTTAAGTAACAAAAGTCAAATAAACTTGAATTATATTTTGGTAACGTCATTAAAATTAATATGATAAGGACAATATATCGTGTACAAGCACCTTAACAACGATCTCGTTAGAACGTGATTAGAGCAACCACAATGCGACAGGGCCAAACTTCTGATTACCCTCTTATATAACTTTTAACACGGCTTTCGAAATAAGCTATCGTACCGACAAATAATGCTATTCTCATTGCCAAGAAGATTGCCAATTTACTGCTCCGACAGGAAGACGTGGGCACCGCTTGACGCTGGCATATAAATCGAAATGAAATGTTTCATTATCAGCCCTGGAGCAAAGACTGTTAAGCCGCCGACAAACATTATTTTAGGTTAAGTAGCAACAACGGGATTCCATAAATAAGCACCACTAGTCACAACATTTTAGGACAGTTTACTTGTTTTCAAAGAGCACGTTGTAAAGTTACTCTAAATGCAATTTTTTTTACAATTTCACCGATAAATTCTCGACACTGAAAGCATCAAGTTTTCAAAATTTCACTCTTTCACTTTACATTTCACAATTACACAATTACATTTCACTCTTTGTAAAATGTAGTGTCACCTATTCAATTGCACCTTAAACATCCCCTGTATAAATATTTGAAAGGTCCACATAACAGGTCCACATAAACCCACAGATAGGTCCAAACAGGTCCACATAAATCCACATTTGTCCAAACGGTATTTAAACGAAAAGTTCCCAGATCTTTCAGTGGACAATGCCAATGCAATCACAAATGCATTAGTATCCCACTTATGGGCTACTCGCTTCGTGGACTGAATGCAAAATTGCAGACGCGAGGAATCGAACTTGAGTCTCAAGTGTTCCTGGAGTGTACGGATATGGGAGAATTTCCAATTTCATTCCTCACTTGATTATCATAGGTATGTTATATTTATCATATGTAGGTACGTACGCAATATAAAATATGTTTAATACTAGGACGAAATAGTACCTACTCCTGTAAAAAATATACCTAATTCATTAAAAAACACAAAGGCTGTTTGTATCGAATGCGTTTGTTGTAGTGATTATTGCAAGTGGGTACATTGTTTACATGTGTGTGGAAGAATCGTTTAAAAAGCAGTTACAATAATATTAGTAATTAATTATGTATTTATGAATTCTGAAAAAAACGGTACATGCAATATTACGGAGAGTTGTAAATCTATCTCAAAAAATTTTTATATTTCTTTACTAACTTGGAAGTATGCCGGATGTGTTCTTATGAACTTCTTACAAAAATAAGTAATCAGCTATTTCGTAATACAGTTATTTTATTACACCGATACCTTAAACAGATTTACCTGTGATCGATATGTTCGTTCGTAAAATACAAGTCCACTAAATTCTCCGAGCAACGCAAGTGCAGTATCAAAGGACGCATTGAGTCCCTGCTCATCTCGTATGCACGGGTGGGGATGTTGTGCGATGCACTGACACGCCGTAAGCCTCCGCCACGCGCGCTTTATTGGGATTCAGTGGAATTTTCCCACAGGAATATAATTTTCAACGCGATCTACTGGCGGCTGAAAAAACCTTAAGCGATTTTTAAAAAACAATTGTTAATGGATAATTACAAAGAAATAACGCCTGCCTACTTTTCACCAGTAAGAAAGTAAGTTATTTGGAATAGGAAGTAAGCCTAGTGCCATAAGCCGGACACAAATCGAAGGTCCGTGCTCCTATTAGTAATATCTAGTTCAAATAATCCAATAATACTTTTCTCTTGCCCAGCAGTTGCGCTTGCAACCACTGGACCAATGAGGTTGTTTGGGAACTTTCTGGAATATCCATTATGTTAATTGTGGGGACGCCCCCCATGTCAACATACGAGTATACCTATAATGGACAGGTCGAAAGGCAAGTTATTCAGTCAAGAACTAAAAACAGAATGCGTTGGTTTAGAATAGTTTATCACGCTGACTGAACGTAGACCCACTTCATACAACTTAGAGGACATTCTGGAGAATTCTACAGCGTACAGATTTCTTCAAGATGGTTACCTTGGCGGTTATAGTAAGTTCGTCAAGACATGGCTCCCGCCGAGCGACAGGCCATTACTGGTTCTGTATCTCACAAACTATGAAAAAATTTAATTTGCAGCTTTTACTTCATTTTTATTTCCGATTTGTTGCAATGTTACATAAGAAACAACTAGCCATTAAAATTGCGCTCATTTACCCGGAGTATTACGTAAAATCAAGCGAGTTGGGATTGCTTTGGCCTTAGAGCGCTGTGCATTACAACCGCACGGCCGCCCTCGGAGCCACAGTTTGCTGCCCATACGTGCATCATTCAGGTTACGTGGAAGATATAATGAATCAATAGTGGATGTGGCACTTTTTCTTTTACACAATTCCAATAAGACAAGCGTTTAGGCTATAAGATTTACATGACCTATCTATTTATTGGTCAGTATATTTTCTAAAATTTAAAACCAACCTTAATACAAACAATAGAACAGCGAGGTAACATTATCATGAGTATTTTTTAAAAAACTTGCTATTCACAGACACCTGGTGCACACGTGAGATAAGTATTTTTAATCTAGATTCGAGCGTGAACCTAAAATTTGTATATAAACTTGAACTACAACTTACCCTTATAACGAATCTTTAACCATATATGAACGTACCAACGTTCACCTGCAGCTTGCACGAACACATCAATGAAACACGCCGTATGGGTCCACTACTGAGCCTAGGTTTCAAGCTGCGATTTACCGACAATTGTTTGTATCCCTCTTCACTCTCTAATCGTAGTAAGGTCATGGAGCTCATCACTGGCCCTATAAGGCCACTGGGGCCAATAGCTAACGACTAACAAAAAACTCACTTTTTTGATTGTCACTTATTTTATATACATAAGAATTATTTTAAAGTTTCTGCACTAAAAGTCACATACCAAATCTTCCCACATCTAAATCGTACTGCCACAAGTTACGAGATAAATTAGTTACTTTCTGTATTCAAGGCGTGTGTGTTGGTTTTTTCGCTCCCGCCAAACTATCCAGCCGTGCGTATAAATCGCGGTTGGGTAAAAGCACAAAAGTAGGTACCTACCTACATTTAGTCAAAATAAACACGGGCTTCGAGAAAGGTAAATGTACTTACGGGTCGAAACTGAGATAATTATTTTTATACTAGAACTGTTTAGTGGACAGTTTTAACAAGTGTCAATGCTATCTTCTGCTTCAGACGAGTCATTTTATGTACTGTGCTAAAAATGCTTAGTTTGACATAAATATTGGCTTCTCTAATATACTATCTACCCGTTAACATATACAAAGATAAAACTAAATTAGTACTGATCGACTGAATTAAGGCAATAAAAGTCGCCGAATAAAAATTGAAATCGCGTTTGGAACTCTCGAGAAAGTTAGTCTATGATCAACACAGTAATAAATATTGATAACTACATTTCAGATAAGCACTTCTCCACAAACTCACATTGTTATGGATACAACATCTGGTTCAGGTAGATACTATTAAGTTTATCTAACTTGAAATTCCTAGTAGTGGCTCAGAATCTGAATGTGTGTTCGGTGTAAAGCTCACCTCCAATTCCTTAATGGGACGTAATTGTAATTGGTGAGACGATTGCACTACACGTCTTTGCCTACCTCTTCAGGGTGTACAGACTTGATGTTACTTTGGATAAATTAAGCAGTAGGTATCTCTTATTCGAAAAAGGTTTATGCGGAATGTAAAGCTACTTTGAAGTTCTATCTTGACTGCGGTTTGAAAATAAAAAGAAATTGAGTTCATAACCAGAAAAAAAACAAGCTTTCAATATTTGTCAAAAATACAAAGACATTAACAAGAAACTTTTTTAATTCGTAATAATTTAATAATTATCATTTATGTAAATATTTACAGCACATATAACTATCTCTCATATTATACAAAGTTGCTTATTTTTAGAAGTGTCGAGTCCCAAGTGAACCGTCTGTTGTACCAGCTAATTTGATTCTTAAATTAAAAGTTATCAGTCTATTATTGCTCAACCAACACAGAAGGTACACTTCGGTCTTTCCACTGTTTATTATTTATTAATACATTTATTACGTCGCGTAAATACATAATTATGCATTTCCGTGCGAGTCACATTAAAAAAGTGCAAGCTTACGTAACACAACTTGTACACGAATGTAAAACGATTTCGTCATATTGATATGATTCCTGCATTCCTCTGCCTACCTCTTCGGGGATTACAGGCGTGAAGTTAACGTTTCATTATTTCCTTACACAAATATAACTTTACATGCCTAGTCAACTGTGATTAGTGCGCACATTAGATTGGTGCTCAAAGCATGAACCATAATCTATCAACATTACAACCTAAAAAGATATTAGTAAAGAAAATAAATAAAGAATCATAAAATGAATTGATTTTTTGTATGTTTGTTTCAAATAAACTCAAAAACGACATAACAGATTTTATAATATGTTGTTTCATCTACATAAAGCTACATTATCAGTGAGTAACATGAAAACTGACTCATATAACTCAAGATATCAACAATTGCCTACAAGGCATACGACAGCGTACGCTGCGAAAACTATTTACGACACATAATGTAATACAGGTTTCCTACTCGTTATTAAAGATGCGTCACAATACCTGCTTTTTGTTCAAAACACTCAATAGAAAACACGTATCGAATCGAAAGACGGCATTCGTATTATGTTATTAATAATTGTTATCCAAGCAAATAATATCATTATCAGAGACGACTCCGTACATATATTCCTTTTCCAATTATTCGAATTGGACTATATGCTTAGAGTTATACAAATAATAGAACTTAAAAAAATGGCGTAATGTGGGAAAACGACCCTATGCTTAGCCTACTACAATATTTACCTACACCTTTGATTTTGTTGTAAACTAAAAGCAATTGAATAGTATTTCTAAATTTTCAGGTCCCCCATTAATCCTAATATTTTATAAGATGTAAAATACAGCTCACGATTATTTAACGTTTTTCTGAAAGCAGATGTATTGTCGAGATACAACTACCAGATCCGCTAGTCAATTATTTAATATTATTTATACAATAATATTAGTTGATAATACAAACCGGGATGCGAATCTGAAGACAATGACCAATGTAGAAGCACTTTAGGTCAGTAAGGTTATAATATGTAGATATATGGCACTCGATTATACATATAGTAAAAATAAAAAAATATTATTACATCCATACCCAAAACACATACCTGTGCTCATCACACAAATATTTATTCTGGCCGGAAATCAAAACCAAGACTCCCGGCTTCGCAGTCAGATTCACTAACCACTGAAACAAATTGTCAGTAAAAAATATTTACAACGGGCTGTTGCCCGCGACTTCGTTCGCATGCATCTCAGGTTTTGAGTTTTCCCAGATTTTCTTTATATAGGAGCCGGCTGCGTCTCATTTAATTTTCCAGCCTAAGCTGAATACTATTTATTAAGGTAATAATGTATATGGGCATATATATGAGCTCAAGTTACATTTCCGAAACTATTCAGTACCTATTTAACTTTGTGTTCCTATACATTTTTAATCATCGTAGTTTCATAAAACTAACCTAACCAACTGAACAGAATTTTTTTATCCCCTTATGAATTTCGACGATATTTTTAATGAAAATGTCTTTTTCTATTTATAAACCGATTGAAATAAAACATAGACAAAATATTAAGTCAAGGTCACTACATTTTAACAATGAAAACCGCATCCACATCGGTCCTTTCTTTCTTAATCCGTTTCTGAGATTAGTGTGCACAAACGTACAGACAAACCTACGAATATTCTAAAATTCATTGTTTAGGGTCCTAATGCGTTAATAAAGAGCTCCTAGTTTTAGCTCTGGTAGTAGTTGTTGTAGACTTAAATAAACCTACGATGATATGATGATTGATTATGATAATGATAATGAAAAATACAAATCAATACAGGTTGTCCAAATGGGACAACAATTATACCTTAAGAATTAATAACGTACATTGAAGCGCGATCAGATTAATGACACAGCTTAGGAAAAAGTAGCATTACATAATAAATATACAGGTTCGTAAGTTTATATACAATAAAGCACAAATAAATAATATGTACAACATACAAAAACATTTAGTGGAAAACTCCCAAAACATAATTTTCATGTAAACATAGCTTTATTGAAGGTTTATCAATCATTATGCCAGCACCCCAAACTCATAAGCATTTTTAGTATAATCGTGGGTTCATGGAACATCGCTTTATATACTAGAATTAATAACATCAGTCGTAAATTTATACAATGGTATTTAACTTATTATTAAGTAAGGCATACATGATTAAAG
>DWDT01000379.1:0-21730 GCA_018245595.1 Microceris scylla
CCGCGCAGCGCGCGCTCCATGTCGGCGTCGTCGCGCGCGCGCGCCGCCGCCTGCGCACACACACACACACACGCGCGCACACATTATAACACCCGCCGCTAAACATATCTCTACCTCTACGGGTCACGCGCTATACTATTTATATTATCGATATGGGTGAAGGTTAATAGTATCAAAACAACTAGTAGTGATCATTGAGTTGACGAAGCTTGTTACCGAAATAAAATCACTGCTAGCTAAGAACAGTAGGCGTGAGAAGGAACGCGAACCGTTGTCGATGAGCCCCTTATACGCAGTAATATACCCTGTTTTTTAAGATGCGAGTAGCATAAATTGTTGACTTTTCGAAGACGTAAACGACATACATACATACATATACTCACATACAAGCGTACATACATATACTCACATATATGTCCCATCAACATGCGCGCAAATTTCGATGACTTTCAAGATCCCAATGAATGAACCAATATCGACTTATTTGATCAAGATAAACGACTCTTGTTCTTCCTTGACAATGCATTTTACATAAATTAATTCCCTAAACACTTTTAACGTAACGGTATTACTTACATCCTGGTTGTAATTTTCCTTTGGTATTTCGTTAAGCGTCTTTGCACTCAAATGATGTGGCGCTGTGTAGTGCCTTCTCTTTTCTTTCGGCACTTGTCTCCTGTGCAACGAGCCGTTCTTAGCACCGTCCCCTGCCATTTCAGTTATTATCTGCTTGGCAGCCTCGCTTTTAAATATCGGAGATAACTCCATATGAGATCGAGTCAAACTGGCGATGCTACTAGTTTTTGATATCGGGTCGTTGGTCAAAGTTCTAGAACTATCGGTGGGGCTGTTCAGATATTGAGTGGACAACGACATCGCTTTATCGTAACCAGTACGCTCGTAGCTCTTGTGGTAACTGCTGCTTAGTGATGAAATATCGCGAGAATAATCGTAATTGGACAGAGATGGGCTGGATGGGTATTTTGGGCTCAAATCGATATTTTTATCGTTCAGTCGTAAATACGTAGGAATTTCTGGTGGCTGTGGTTTAGCATAATACTCCTCGAATTTGCTGAAATCCGTTCTCGGTACGGATGAGGCGCGAGCGTAGTGCATCGGTTGTACTAGTTCTTCTTCCAGGAACTGATCAAGATTGGCCGTGATGTTGTTAGTGGTCCAGTCTGTCATAGGCTGTAATGAACGTTCTCTGTCTCTTTGACGTCGTTCGCTTTCTCTTTTAACAATGCGAACAGTTTTGATCTCCTGCTTTTCGACATTGGACAAGTTACCTGCAACAAATATTTTAAATTAGCAACTTTGAACATTAAGAAAGGAATATGTTTAAAAACTTATAAAGACAAAGTAATATTTATTTATTTTTTTCTTATTTGTGTCTCACAATATAATTCTTGTGACACAACATTTTGCTCGTTCAATTAACTATTTTTATTTTAAATTACCAAACAGATTATATAAGTCTTTTTATACATGTAGTACTATATCTTAAAATATTGATTCGTACTATTTGGAAGTATTGAAGAAAGGAGTGTAGTCAAACGCAAACCTTTTATTAATAGAAAAAACCTTATGGAATAGTTACCAAAAGCAGAATGCTGCATATCTTCGCTGGTGAGCGGCGAAGTGATGTCGGCCGGCCTCGTGTCGACGTAGAGCGGCGTGTCCACGGTGGGCTGCGCGCAGTGGCCCGGCGGCAGCACCGGCAGCAGCGGCAGCAGCGGCAGCACCGGCCCGCCCATCTCGTACTCGTACTCGGCGTAACCGTGCTCTACCGTGTGCCCCGTGTCCAAATTAGTCTCTTGCCATGACGAAGTAGACCGACGCTTTCCTGTTCAATTAAACCAAGTGTGCTTTAATTTGTTTTTCTTGTGTTTAACTTTATAAATGTTTGTTAAAGGCTATTGCTATTAGTAAGAAACCTTAATTGTTCATTTTTTATTATAAAGTGAACAGATTAAATATGTGAAGTTGTTTTCTTTTAAATTTGCAGCAAGTGGAATTCAACTCATTAGTGATTAAACGTATGAAATGTACCGGGCATGGAGTCGTGTGTGATTTGCAAAGCTTGCGACTGCTGCGTCAGGTGGCGCACGGCGCGGCTCAGCTCCTGCCGCTGCCGCTGTAGTGCCGATACCAACTGTTGCACGCGAGATACTTCTGTAAACGGACAGATAATAATTTTTTATTACAATTTAAAAGTACAAGTATAAATATCGCATGTTAACAAAAGCTCGTATGGTGATTAATAAAATTTTGACGGTGACTTCGCAACCGACCATGGGTGGCTTTTATTTTAAAATTTTCTAGAGGGTCGTCGCAAAAAGTCCGAAAGCTTTTACGGATGGCAGCTTCCGACAGATGCGCGAGCGGGGCGCACGGCGCATGCGACGTGTGGGCGCTCACCGTCCTCCAGCATGGCGGTGGCGTGCGCGGGGTGCGGCGGCGCGGCGTGCGGCGGGCCGGCGCGCCGCGCCTGCAGCGCGCGCCGCAGCTGCTGCAGCTCGCGCTCCAGCCGCGCGTTGTCCGCCACCGTCTGCTCCAGTTTCTGTCACATGCCACACCTTGCTTCTTAACTACATCTAATGAATCGAGCGACCACGCTTTCCGGTGCACCGAGCCCCAAACGAAGATCGAGCCTCAAAACCAAAGTTCACGTGTTCAATAGAGACACGGTAGGACGTCCCTACCGGATTTCGGAAACAATAGGAGCTCGGTAAATAGAAAAAACTGTACGTGCACAAAAGTAGAAAAAATGTAAGGAAGCTAAATGTAATAAAAATAATAAGTGCATGGTATAGATGAAAACCTTATAAACCTTAGAATTGTGCGCCAGCATCGTGTGCACGCGCGCCAGCTCGGCCTCCAGCGCGGCGCCGGCCGGCCGCGCCGCGCGCTGCTCGCCGCGCTGCACGCTGGCCAGCTTCCCTCTCACGCCTACGACAAGTTACGACACATTCAAAAAAATACGATGCATTTTATATCATCTATAAATCACAATATAATATCTTGAGACAGTTCCACATGCAGCTATCGGAGCCCAAAGTAAGAATCAAACGAGCTTGTTTTGCGATAATCAGACGGCCCATAAACTACATAAATACTCATAAAAATATACTCATATACACTTTTGTCTTAAATGTATCTAGTCCAAAACTAGAGACTCAGAAATTAGTTACAATTTCATATACTCGTAAGTAAGTCATTTGAGAGCAACCTTCGCAATAAAAAAGCTCACCTTATCCTATCCTTACATAAGAATAATAATAATAATTAATCCACAGATTGCTTATCCTTAGCCATTTGAATGTTCAAAGAGTTTTGTAATCTGCTGTACGAAATATACAAAGTAAAATGCATGTAAATGCAATGGTATATTTGTACATAAAACCTCATAAAGGGCTTTGCTATTCGCTCTTCATTAATTTGTTATTGTTATAATTGTACACCTTGACCTATGTTACTGATGAATTAAACTTCACCCACAGATGCGTCAAACAATTCTACTAAAAAATCAAGGGTCTTGTACAAATCTCTTGTATTAAAGGATTCCTTTGTATTTTTTATGTACATAAATAGTTAAATAAAAAGTTATATAATAACAAAAATCCTAGAATAAAAACTTGTACTCACCAGTGAGCAATGATTCGATAGCATCCTTATCTGTTTTCAATCCTTGCAATATGGCGGCCTCATCGGCCAGTTCTTGTTCCAGTGCCCAAAGCTCAGCCACCCTTACTCTGGCCGCTTCAGTCTCCAAAGGCTTGCCTGCTGCAGCGCTCTCCAGCCACCTAAGATATTAAAAAATTACATTTCATACAAAAAAATATAATTTTCCACTTATTCTAAAATAATTCCCATATATTTTAATAACGAATGTATAGAAACTATCATACCTCTGTTGTTCCAAAGCATGCTCCGCCAAAACCTTCTGCCTCAATCTCTGGTTTCGTTCTAAGCGTTCGACCGTGGAGCCTGGTCTATTATACAACGATCCCAGTTTCACCATATTGTCCACCAACTGAACCAACGGTTTGCTCTTCTCATATTGATGTTCGAGGTCCATCAACTGCATCTTGAGTTGCTCCAGCCGTTGCAAGCTCTCTTCCCGCTCCATTGCCTTCAGGGAGTTTAGGCATTCCTGTAACGTTTTAATTATACACAATGTCAAGTGCAGTATAATAAAAACTCTCAAAGTTGCAATTCAATTATTCACGTGTCTTAAAATGCACAACTTTCGTAATAACAATGATGTAAAATTAATATGTAAATGTTGAAACTAAAATTGACACTGAGCACAAAAAGTAGCGTACATTACAATCGAGTGATCGAAACTTATGAATGGCAAAAAAAAACTGACACTGTAACACTACTACAAAAAGAAATAAAAAGCATGAACAAGCACCTCAATACTACTGATTTGCGCACAACATTGTTCAATGGATCGATGTGTGGACGCGTGACGTCGCCTCAACTGTATGAGAAGTAGCACCAACTCCTCGTGACTCCTACCGAGAAGCTCCCCGGCAGTTGGCACTTCTTCCTTCTCTTGCCCGGACTGCTGAACATCCTTGGGCTAACGCAAGCAAACAGGTAACAGACAATACGCAACAAAAACATCAAAGCAGTGACAATCATCTAAATACTGTGCTACAAATATCATATCGGAAATTATTAATGAACTGGCAACAAATGATCTTTTAAAAGGAGACTAAATATATGGACACTATACACATGGAGACTATATGTACATATTATTTACTTAATAAATGTTTGGAGATCAAAAAATCTACGAAATTCTGATTATGTATGGACGGATATCACAACGTTTTCAAATTCGTAAGCTGCATAGACAATACAATTTAATAGGTTCATGCTACTCATGTTTCTGATGTAGTCTACCATCTAAATTAAGCAGATTTTATTATTTTTATGAACTATACCGATGAACAAAACAAATCTAACTGCATAGAACATACCATGTCGTCATTTTCAGTGTTCCGTCGAACTCTTGGGCTCACAGCTCTGATAGGCTGTTGCATCGCCCTCGATGGAGATCGTGCCCATGTTTCCTCATTCGTTGCTAAGGTGTGCAACTGTTATATAAAATAAAGCCACAATATGATACCAGAAAAAGTAATTAATAATTTTATTAATTTGATATAATATGTTCGTGATTGTGCTCATGACAAAAGTCCTTACATTTTGTTGTGACGTCATTAGCTGCTGAGTGCCGTAGTGATCGCTGGCAGATTTATCCTCTACCCATCTCACTCTTGGGCTCACGGCCCGAACTGGTATGTTGCCTTCCCTATTGCTTCGTCCAATTGATGTATTACTTCCAAGAAATGCTTTCTTTGACAATGATTGTTGATTTTGTGTGTTATTGTTTGCGCCTGATTCAATATTTGTGCCTGACATTGACATTGAAGCTAAAAAAGGTTGATTCTTATCCATTATATTAAAATAAAAAAGAAACAAAGTTACAATATTTTGTATTTAAAAAAATATTCTTAAATTAGATGGTAAAACATGATAAGTGTGTCATCAACTTAATTCCAAATGTATTAGTAATATACAGTACGATTGCATTCTGTGTACATTCTATATACATTGTATAATCGTTGTTAAATTCGTGCATGCTGAATGATTACACACCTTATCTTGTTTAAACCCATCATTCAAACCAAAAAGTTTATTTAAAGAATTATAAAAATATTTTGCACATAAAAATGCCAAATTGTTTATTTACAAGAATGAAAATGACTTTGCTTTGCTGAAATTTTAGTAGAAATGAAACTTACATAGTGTACCTTACGGGACCTTAGAATGTTAGAGGATACCTTCATTGCTTGCACTGTCAGTCCCGTTGTCCACACTACACAGAGCGTCGCTCCTGTCCATACCCAAACCCACACTCCGCACGCATCCTGTTCCGCCTTTCATAAGACCGCTAGACATAAGATCCCACTGTCTAAGCTTTTCCCTATCAATTTCGAACTGCTTTCTATCATTTGTTTTCATTCTATACTGGTTGCTATCTGCATCTACAATGATTGAATTTTCCGACGACTCAATAGTCAACTGCTCATAAACACCTTCATCTGAATGATCCTGTATGCCATCTGCTGTAGTCGCTAAGCTTACATAAACGTCATTTTCATCAATTTTTTCATTTTCTTCATTGAATATACTATCGTAATTAATACTGTTTTCTCGACGTCTTTGAATTTCACCTTGAATGTCATAATTCACATAGGTCGGAGTTCTGCTTATCTTTCCTGTAATGTTCTTCTTAACTCTTTTAATACTATTCATACAAGCCGTATCCGTCCCGGATCGTTCAGATAACGATACATCCGCAGGTCTAGCGTCTAAGTCATCCATGGATCGCGCATGTCGATGAGATACGCGCCTTAAATTGTCTCTCCACAAAGCATCTTCGTCCCAGTGTTTCTCACCTGGACAAATAACGTTTTCGTATGCACTAGCTTCAGCTTCAGCGTCATAATAGACTGTATTTGAAGAGTTACCGCTACAATGTGACGACATACTACCAGTAGATACCTTCATCGTAGAACTGACGTTCAAGTTACTACGCGTTATACTATTGAAATCTGGTGATGAATTTCCTTCGCTATTATTAAGGTTGGTGCTTCGTTTACATCCGAGACCCGGGATGAGATTAATTGATTCCGGAATTTTAGAGCCTTTAAATCCAGTGGACTCATAAATATTTTTAAGGTCAATATCTGGATCTTTTTCTGCTGCACTTAAGAATTCAACGGAAACGCTTCGCGCCGTCGCAGCAAATTCAAAAGAGCGATCAGTCATTAGCACTTGATTATTTCGAATAGGATTTTGAATATGAGAAATTTCGTTTTTCTTGTGCAATGGACCTTTACGTCTTTGGTTGTTCAACTTACGGTGTAAATTGGTATTTTTCAAAAAATGAGATGTAGGCAACACATTAATATGTTCTTGTGATGAAAGGTCGGAATAATAGTATGGAGCACTATGTTCTGTGGAACTTTCTCTACTGTGAAATCCAGTGGTTGCTGAACATGTATTCGTTTCGTTTCCGGTATTAAGTGAAGATTTGTCGCATTCAAATTCTTTAATTTTATCGGCCATGACTTCGTTGTTTAAATTTTTTTTCAACAGTGTCCCTTCGTTGTTTTTACTATAAAAAGATAAAGGTGATCTCGCCATGTTTATTGAACTACTGGAACTCTGCAAGGTTGCACAGCTTGATACTTGCTCATTTATTCTATTTATAGGGGGTGCTGTATTTCTTTTATTTTCTAAAGTTAAATATTTCCTTCCACTATTAGTAGGAGAACTAGAACAACGTGTGTGGTCGCCGAATGAAGAATAGCTAACACTTTTATTAGTACATAGAGAAGTGTCAAATTTTGGATAAAGCTGTGAATTTTCATGATTATTTCTATATTTCACTTCACTTGTGCTTGGTTGCGAAAGTTCTAAATATCTATCTAAATCGTTATTAGTAACTTCTTCAAACGATGATTGAATATTGGATTCAGCAAACTCAAATAACGAGTTATCAGATAAAGGTCTTCTTTTTAACATGTTCTCCAAATCCCGGTAACTTGAATTTTGTAAATCTGCAATAGATTCACAGTCCCTTAAGCTGTTAATATCTGATGATATATTAGATACCGCCATTTCAAATTTACTACTTAAATCAGATTCTATAGACAATCTTGAAGACCCTCTATCTGCATTATAGCTTTGGAGAGAATCGGATTCAATACTACTACAATTTCGTTGTTCTTGTATAGAATCATTAAAACAATTAGGTGTTTCAAGCGTTTTATTTTTGTCATTTACTAAGTTTGCTCTACTATTACGAACTCTTTCACCCCTAGAAAGAGTGTCATGTATAGAAGTCTTACTTCCGTAAATCATTAAAGAAGTGGTTTTTCTCCGGCCACTGTTCATTTTTTGATTTTCGCATGTAAGCATTTTCAAAATTGAATTGTCTTGGGATAAATCTGATTTATCCAATTTATCCAAAATATATTTAGATAAAGCTTCATCTGACAACTCATGAACCGGCGGCGACGAATTAGGTATTGGAGGAGGAGGAACGATATCACTGTCAGAACTGTCTTGTCGTTCTAAAATATTTATACTCCCACTGAGGTAATACGAAGCAGGCCGAAATGTATCAGATATACTAAATCTACTGAATGGAGCATCTACAACAGCGGTATCTTTTAAGTACTCTTCATCTAGATCAGAATCTAATTTATCTTTCACAACCTTTTCATTCTTTGACGCTCTTTTTACAGTATGATCTTTGGTTTCAGCAAAATTAGACACGGTGTCCGATGAAAACTTGGCTTTTACTGTTACTGCTTCAGTTTCATCTTTTTCTATAACATTGTTGATTTCCATATAAACTGGTTCAACTTTGCCATTGTTAACACACACTACCTCATACGTCTGCATATCTTCTTCGTCATTACCTAAATTCATTTCTACGTAAGGATTGTCTTCATAATGATGCAATATCGTATGATCAAACGCACTCAAACTTTTTAATATAGTTTTATGAGCAGGTTCAATAACGGATGTTTTTCGTGGACTCATAGGCAAGTAATGATCTTCACCCAATTGTTGTAAAGGAGGTGTTTCAGAATCAACATCATCTAATTTTTCAACTTGATTTGTTATAGGATCATCGACATCTTGATTTTTAGGAGCTAGAATTTCATTTTCTGTGCGATGTTCAACTTCACTTTCTGATTCCAATAATACTTCATCTAGATCATAATCAGTGTATTCAAGTTGTGTTTCAGATTCTGATTCGCTATCATGAGTCTCGTAACCTTCGTTGTCAATGGTAGTGTTTTCTTGAAAATCATTTTCAGCGACATCTTTTACAACAGACGAATCTTTATCAAGTTCACTCGTTTCACATTCAGATGTTTGATTATCACACTTTAAATTTGGAACTGATACAGTGCATAAAATATTTTCGTAAGTATTGTCTGCCGGTTCGCAAGTGCTTTTATTTTTTTCCTCCAAATTAATGTTAATTTTTTCGGTTGAGTGAGCAATACAGTGTGCGTGCGGGGTTGTTGGTCGCATAACAATAGGACTCGTTATGTTCACATTATGGGACCTTCCTGCCTGCATATCTCTGGGTTTTTGCAGATCAGTGTCCGATGTTTCCTCTGAGGTGCAAAAGCGAAACCAATGTTTTATTGTCTTTTAAGTAAAAATACCGAACAAAAATAATTTTACGTTTAATAAAGTTTATTATTTTGTTAGTAAGGTTACTTATATTCTTTTATTCAATTTGTAAAATGTTAGCAAATCACAAAAACCATTATTACCATACCACCAAAATATAACGATCTAAGTCCCACCACCGATGCCTAATCGAACCTTATTAGTAATACAGTGTCCCAACAGGCAGGAAGGTACCTTTCCGCAAAGCGAAGTCGTCATATTGCTACTGCAAATTTTGAATACAAGAAATATATAAAATCGTAGTAAATAATGATGTTATTTATATGGCACTTTTATATTTTTCAAAAATAAATGGTACACGCTAGGAAATATAGCCTATATTACCCAAATTAATTTATTAATTAGAGAAAAGTGTTGATGATACACGAATATTAAACCATGAAATTTTAACTGAGCTACATAAATAAAAAAATATGTAGTAAACAAATATAGTCTATTTTTTTATAAGACAGTAATAGTTTTTCATCCATGCATTGTTTAGCATGCTCCAAAATTGGAAGTCTATTTATGTTATTTTTACTTGTATGAATTTGTACAACAAAATGCAGGTGTGATATGAATCGTATTGCTAACACTTGTAGAATAAAATAACATAGGAAAATAGACTTCGATATAACTGAACCTATCCTCATGCTATCTCCAACTACATTTAGAACATCTGTTGAATTCTTGGACAACATACCTTCATCATCAGAAGAATAGCTATTGTACGATGCGTTAGTATAAGTTTTAGATTTGTACTGATCGGATCTCAACGACTGCCGGCTCTGGTTAAGAGAACGAGCAAGGGATATAGCAGCTGGAGTGCTTTTACGAGTCAATGGAGATTGTAACATTCTCTGTTTCCATTCCAGCAACCTTTTCATTGATTCTTCGCGCTGTAAATACAAGATTATAAATATAAATATTTAAAGAACTGCCTCGTTGGTCTAGTGGTTACAAGAACGATTTCAGAGCATGAGGTACTGGGTTCGATTCCCGAGTCTGACAGAGTATTATTGGGTTTTTATAACTTGAAATTTCTAGTACTAGCTCGGAGTCTAAATTTGGGCCCGGTGTGTGCTTACCCCGATTCCACTGATCGAACATAAACAGGTGACAAATGGGAGTACTACACACAGTTGCCTAACCCGTTATAAGACCTAAGAAAACACATTTTGTTCTTTGTGTAAGCATTATATTTTATTACCTGTTGTATTTTCTTGTCGCCCTCTCTGTCATTGTTCGTTGATGGCAATCTTGCACTCGCCGATCTCATAAAACTGTCTGCTTGTTGATCAAGTCTAGTTATTTCCTTAACGTAGGCACTGACATTTGAGCTGTCGCTCATAACGCTGCCACTTCTGTTCAAATGCTCCTTTTGTGTTTCCAAAGCTTTTTCTCTAAGCATCCAATTAGAATTTAAACCTTCAAGGCCACTGTATTTCGAATGGTAACTGACATTGTCATGCTTATTTCTATTCAAGCTAAACTCAGTTTCATAATTATTATTAGTAACCTGAGAATATGGAGAATTTAATTGTTTTTCTGCCAACCCGCTTGCATATTTTGCGAGCGGTATCTGAATATTTCGAGGTGCAACGCCTTGTTGCTGCAGGTATTGTGCAGATTGTCGCATCTTTTCCGCGTAACTTTCCTCGGAATAATATCGGTCCGAACTGGGATCGTAGTACGAGTTAATGTCAAGACTAGATTTGGGTCGCTGCGGTTGTTTATGAGGTTCTAAAGTTCGCAGTTGCATGGTTTTATTTAATGTTTCATTCTTAGATTCATATTCAAGGAAATCAGCACTATGAGGTCGGGGCATCGGCGGTTGTATCCCACTAGATTGCATTTTCTTCCTCCTCAAAACTGATGGACCACTAAAAACTTTTTCTGGAACCTGAAAAGTATTTAATAATGTATTCGTCAATATGTTTCCGCTATAAAACGTAAATTTTACTTAAACATAAATTATTTTTTTTAAACTCACATGACTGGGTGTATGATCTTGTGCTTGTTTGTGACTGGAGATGCTTATATTGTCTCGGCACTGAGACGCATTTGGCGACTTGGAATACATTTTGATATTTTCATTGTCGGTTCCATATGCGTTATATATGTCTTCGTAGTCGCCTATTTTTCCTTTATTGTATCCCGAAGTGGTAGCTGATCGGCCATAAGCTTCTGGAGTGCGTCTTTCAATAACACGGTCATTGCTCACATTTACTCCGCCAGTTGTTCTAGCTACATTCAGCTCCCCATATATGTCTTTATTGTAATTACTGTTCTCTGCATGAGCCGCGGCATTTGTTCGTGATTCAGGATAAGATTCATTGAAATTCAATTTAGTCGTTCTATCTTCTTGTTCTATCCCTTGTCGGTTTTTCTTCGGTTGGACATCATTATTTTTCGGAGAGGTATCCATTGGGGCTGAATAGTCTTGCAAAAAGGGATTACGTTGCGGTTGCCTATCGTACACTTGTTCTTTAGTTGTTTCTTGGGTTGCCTTTTGTTCCTGTTGATTTCTATTCCTAGTATCAAAATAAGGAGATTGAGGATTAGACCTGTACATTAGTAAATTGGATGGCTGATTGTTTTCTAAATTTTCGGTGTTTGTGTTTGTTAAGGGCAAGGAAAGATGTTGCGTATCGTACGACCGTTTCGTCTGATACTGTGATTGTTGTAACGACGGTGACTGCGGACTGCGAGTGTATGTGCTCTCTTGATTTGTACTACTTTGGTAGTTCATGTGAGGATCCTGATAACGAGTGTGATTAGTGCCTTGACTATAGTGTGATGCTGGCTTTTTGAGTAGATCGTAGTTTGGATCATACCTGCAATGTTTTAAAATGATAATAAACGTTTCAAAACAATAATAAACATAATAAAATTTTTGAATTAAAAAGCATTTGACTTCGCATATGAAAAAAGTCTCTTAATGAATCTTTTTTACTTACATATCGGGGCTTGGTGAGTTATAACCATCGTTCGACCGTCTTGGCTTGGGTGGAGCATTCGCATACGTGGGGCCTGCGACTTCGTCGGTATCCTGAAAAAAATATATAGTTAATTACAGTAAATAAATTACCACATACATATATACAATGATAATGTTGACGGATGCAGATCCCGATAAGATACAAATTCGCCGATCTTTAGCTATATTCGGTTATAATCGCGAGTTAGCAAAATCGACGAAAACAGTAGGTCCGCAACGATACAGTATTTGGCACTCAGTGCTCTTTGTCAACCCTTCAATGGACTTGGCCTGATGATGTAATAGAAATACTAATAGTAACTCCACAAAAAAAAAAACGGTACTAAGATTCATAATTTCATACATTTCTAATACGAACAGAACAGTTCATGTGCGTAAGGCTGTCCTTGGTTCCGCTCTGGCACACTAATTGTCGGTCACCTGCACCGCTACAGTAACACGATCGTGCACACAGTAATACCCACCTCTGGCTTTGCCGCCGACCGGTCGTTCTGCTTTTGCGGTGGGTCGCTGCAATAAATTGAACACACAAATTATGCATGTTTGTTATAATAAAACAAATATTGCAGTAACCATAAAGTATAAAAAATATAATTAAGACAGTTACAAATTTTTGGAATGAAATTTTTAAAGTAGAATGTTAAAAAATTTGAATATTGTAATATTTTACTTTTGCCCCTGCATCAGCGCAGCCATGGTAAGCGCTTTGACCCATTTCAACATTGCTTCCTGGTCTAAAGCTGCCAAAACATAAGTCCTCATATTTGCATGTTCCAATTTGAATGCAAATTTACGCATCACTTTATCTTCCGCAGAGCACGCAGATACCTTGTACGACGGCAGAAGTACAGAGCCTAGAAGTTTTTGTTCGTCTTGACCTGAAAGGTAAAACAATTTGTTTTTAATATAATTTGATATTGTGTATTTTTATATTGATAATCGTATAGTTTTATACTCACTTTTATAATAAAACAGACAGTACTCTGACAACACGAACCATCTCTTTCTCCATACTTTTAGGCCATCAGATCCCTGTTTGTAAAGCATTCCAGCAATTGTGACGGGGGCCGAAGGGATCCTATGAGCTATTGGTGATCGTAGCGCCTGGTTTCCGCCGCTACTTCTTCGACCCTCAGACGATGGAGATTTTATGCTAGGAGTACTTGACTCACTTGATTTCATTGGAGACATGATACCAAAACTGTTCTTTTGCGATGGATTGCTAAAATCGGAAGGCGGTGATTGAGTTTTTACCTTATCTTCGTCCAGTTGTTTTCTGTACCTTTCTATTTCTCTCGCATCAGCTGCCTGATTTGCTTGCCACTGCGCTTCCTGATATTGTCTACTTTGTCTTTCCATTTCTTTATACTCGTTATTTTTAGCGTATCTATCAGCGTCCTTTTGCATATCTGTCATAGCGTAATCCTTGAAGTCATGTTTGCTACTGTAGCGATCTAAGTCTCTGTATGAGCTGTCCGAATATATGCTATTCTGCAGGTTCGGAGGCGGTTGAACACCATGAATTTGCTGCAGTAGAAGTTGTCGTTCGGCGAATTTTTGCTGTTGATGCATTTGGGCCTGGTTCTGATAATGCAGCTGTTGTTGCATTTTCATTTGCTGAATTTCATTGTACTGCTTTCTTAACAACTCCGTATTGCTCTGTGGTCCTATTCTATTTGAATATGGGAGGTATGGTTTTGAACCGTACTGATTTACATTAGGCCTATACATTGGTTGATGATTTTGGTATATTTGATTACTATCCTTCGGTGGGTTACGTTTAAGGTAGTCATGGTAGACTTCAGCGTTGTATCCTTTTGGAACGTTTTGTAGTATCTCATGATTTACGTTCTGGTCTGGTTGGAGGTCGGTTCTTTCGATACGAGTGGGCGACTGAGGATAATTATTGTAATTATCGTTGGTTCCGTAATGTCTCGTGTACTCGTGATTGTGACCAGTACCGTATACTTCATGTCTATTTTCTAATAGTGGCGATCGCGCGTTCATGTTCGATTGATATTGGCTCTGTAGAAGTTGGTGCATCACTCCATTTGGTTGAATTTGATTTGGCTGTGCTGAATTTAGATACGTAGTTATTTGAGGCTGCTGCGGTGAATATATTTGGTCTGGATGGACATGCTGTGCCATGAGGTGTTGCTGGGTCAATGGCTGCTGTGTAGCTGGCACAGTTTTTTTATTCTCCATTGGAAATTGATCTTGTGATGTTGGTGGGTCAAGCCTGTAAGAACATAAATAATATTAAATTAAAATACCCAAATCAAAAATTATTTCTAGTAATATGACGAAAAAACACAACGTGTTATTTTGTCCACAAAGACCCGGCTAACTTATTCAGAAATCGCGTGTTCGGCACACATAGAACGAAACGACTTAATTCAAATTGCTCAGTCGAAGAAGCGTTATCGCACTTTGATAACGTGCGTGTTTGAAGAACTGGGGAGCTGGTATTACCTACCATCACGTAACGTGGCGGCGCGTGGATAGCATTTATAAACGAATATTAAACTTTGCACAGTACTGAAACATGAAACAACCCGTACCTAAATTATGTGACTGAAGAAATTTCGTTTATACTGGGATGTGTGTTTATGCATACTTTTTCCCACGATAATTATGTTAAAAAAAAGAAATCGATAGCTAGTAAAAGCAATATCGCTCAGCGCAAGAGAAGTAGCAGTACCTGCATCACATAACGAGCAAAAAGTTGTTAATTTAACCGAAGGGAAATCGCGTAGTGCGAGTGGCTTCATTAAATTGTAATTGCCTTCTAAGACCTATAATGGTAGAACATGATGGGGGTAATATTCATTTCTTACTAGCTTTCTGAAGATCGCGGATACTCGTTTTTCTCCTGCTATTAAAAGCAATATAATGTATTATTACATAATATACCCTGTCTAAATTAGTACAGACAGGATCGCTCAATTATTATTTTAACAATGTCTTCCTAACAAGTTTAATTTTACCCCACTTTACGCCACAGTTCACACAACTTTAATACATATCATAAGTTAACAAATAAAAGAAGAAGTTTAATCTACTGTAATCCTATTCATTAAAATCAATTAACTGAGTAACAAATAGGGAAAATCTGTTTTATTTGAATTATTGAACTAAGATATTTAAAAAAATATTTTATGTACTAAAAATTAACCTATACTTACATAGATATATAACTAAAGAGAAGTGTGAATTAACTGAATGAAATCTTCAACAAGTATTGTATGCAAAGGTCCATAGGTGGTGAATGTGTAATGATAGTTATTCATACTTAATGTACCGCACAATAGGTTTTAACATGCACATTTCATAAATTAAAATAAATTATAAAACATACTAATGCGCCCTTCGTACAACGTTCCCACGCAAATAAATCATTGTATACTATAAATAGAATTAGACAGGGCAGTATAGGATTGTCTATGAAAATACACTTTTTTTACAGCCATCCCGATGAAAGTTTACTTCTTATCCATAGACAATATTACCTTTTTTATTAACCCTGTATTTTTGCAAGAACCTCTCATTGTCTATGATAAGAAATTACGAGATAAAATTACGACGCAAGTATAAAACGTAATACATTAAATGTGTATAAAGATAATAAAAAAAATATTTAGCTATATAAAAATTAGTCATCCGAATGAATCATACGAGCCTAACAAAGATTTCATCAATTTAGTCACAGGTGTAAAAACCGCGGCTTTGACACAGCCGTTGGAAATTTGTTGTTAGTCAATTTTACGTAAGAGATTAGGAGAAAGCTACATATAATTACGTGGAATGCTAAATGACCGGAAAACTAAGTATACACACAAAAGTGTCACTGCATCCGTCTGTCCGTCGTTCTCACTTCCTCGCGCGGTAATGGGTTCGTCAATCAGCATTTACTTCCACGACGAAAACGTGCTCATGACTGCACTATTTTCAACTCCTCCGAGAATCACTAATGCACTAACGCCTGGTCACCTGTCACTGATCGACCTGATGCCTTCTGTTTACATTATAACTAGTTCGGGGAATTTATTCTTGCTACACTAAATAACATATTACAAAAATATTCATTTAAATAAACAGTACTATCATACCGTCACGCGAGGTCTTTTACGGAGTACGCAGAGAACATCGAGTGCAAAATGTCCTTATCATTACAGACCTGACAATCTTCTTCCACATTAATCACTCTCTTAATACAAACAAGCCGGTTTTGTAGTTTTCTGACTCCCCATCAGTATCTAACCTATTTAGTCAAAATTGGTGAGTTCTTGTTAAGTAGGTTCAATTATAGATAACATAGTTCCCTAAGAACTACCGATTTATTAAGCTAAATATATTTATTGTCCCATTTTTTATAACGCTTGACTTTATTGACACTATCCATAGAAATCAACTTGCAAAAACCACTTGTTGCTGCGTCATCGCTAAAAACCAACAGTTCGTTTTTTACGCAATCATTTAAAAATATTAGTCATAGTATATAACAGGTATTATATTATCTAGAAAATGTCAAAGGCATTTTAACCACCTATAAATAAATTAAAAATGCGCTGACAATAGTGTAAGACCGTCAAAACAAAACATGATTCATGAGTTGGCGAACTAGGTCTCAAGTTCATGTAGACAAATAGATAAAATGAACACTTATGGGATCCTTGGAATATTCGCGGTAACGTCAAGCGCAATTGCCACTATCGCGGTGTTTAGTCTGGGCAGTTAAAAATATAATGCGATAATACATTACGCAGCACTTGGACGGAGAGGTGGCGGTCCAGTTGGCACGGCGCCAGCACCAAGCGCGCATATAGACCACAAGACGTCCCAATGTCAATCTTACAGTGAATTGACCTACATTAAACCTTAATGAGTTCTAGGCAGCGCGGCATTGCTGACCGTAATGCGGCTGCCCTCGTTGACAATACGATACCTCAGATTGGAATTTTGTTATTTAGTTACAAATTACAAACCTGCGGTATCACACACGATACTATACGAAGGTGTATCTGTAATTTTACAGTCCGATACTATTGAGAAACTCATGAAGTTCACATTATTTTAAATTTATTTTGTTATTATTAGTGTATCACACCATGTCCCCTACTAGGTAGGTAGAGAGCACCGACCACCAAATATCGATTCTTAAAGATCTATGTGTTTTCTCTATATCATGTCTCTCCCCATCCTTTATTCAAATTACCAACAATTATAAAGACTTAGCAAGCATCCTTCATCTTTTAGACAAGCGCTTCTCTTATTTAAATTGTAGTTAAATTGATAAAATATTCTCAAAACGATTATCGATAAAAACGAAAAATATATAGCAAAATAAAGCTGTACATATAATACATTGAGGCTAGTGAATGGACCGATTAAAGAATATTGAAATAAATGAACACAGAAAGCTGTCGTAAGCCTTTGTGTTATGTGAGACGAGCAAACACGGTGAATCCTAGTAATTGATATTGCGTACTCATAAACATATAAACTAAATGTTGAAGCCGAACATCGTTTTCTAAAGTATGGCGTCATAGAAAATCTTGTTTACATTGTACGAAATACGAAAGGTTATGGTTTTTACTTTTTAGTACTCCTTAAGTTTTTATTTTTCACACCAATTTTGGTGTATGTATTTTGGTGTGTATATTTTACAGTACATTTGTACTCCAATCTATGCTACAATTAGTGTTGCTAAGGTTTAGGTACTTAAATTATGTAATGATTTCAATACAAAAGTACGAAAATTGTAGCTTGTAAACATATAGAAATGTAAAAATAAATAATAAATATGCATGCTTACATACATACATACAATGCATCTGTCTGTTAACATATATGTATGCATTACTCTAACATAATAACGCTATGCAGGAAATATATCACGTAAGAAATGTGACGCAAAGCACGATTTATCAAATGTGAGAAAGTGTACCTTATTAATGCTTTAAGCACGGAAGCTACGTGCAAATGCAGTTTTATTTATAAAATCAAGGAAAGAACGCTACGCGATAGCCATTAAAATGCTGCACCGGCGTAATCCAATGGGGCACACTAATTAAGGTCGGTTTACAAAACAAATATTTACTCGAGCGGCTCGGACGCAATGCTGCATCAGAGCTAAACGCTCCGGTGTAAAAAATTACGTTCACACGTAACGATGGAGATTCCATTCCTCTTTCATGTATGACACATCGCAGATCACTCCACACTGACAAAAGCTCCGACGTCTACGGAGTAGGCAGAGAGCACCGAATGGCCCACAAGTTTGTCTCCTAACAATTCCATTTTATTCTCCATAGTAATGAGACGACAAATTTTTCGCCACACAAAACTAACGTTATTGTAAATGTACGGATCATTATTGCCCTAATTATCATCAAACCTTATATTCGACGCGGGTTTCTTCTCAGTCAATACACAAATCGAAATAAAACAAAAAACAAAAATGAAAGTAGTAACTTTAGTCCAAAACAAAAAGTAGTTATTGTAACAACTGAGATTACTCTACTTATGTCCTAATTATAATTTCATTTTCATTTCACGAGCAGTTTATAACTCGCACGCTTTGTGAACATTCCTTTGAAAATTTGTATACAAACATTTTGCATCGAATAAAAATGAGCGATGCGCGATTTAAACCTCATGTAGGTATGTACCTGTTGCGTTTGTAAGCGCATGCGAACTGTGAAAGAGACGTGAAATTACATCAAATGAAATATGAGCGTTGTCTTTGTGTGCATTTATAATAATATATACACCGGTGTTACAGCTGGCTATTGAGGTACCGCTTACATTTGAGATACATTTTAATATACTACTTCATTGATTGTCACAAACGCGATTACTGAATAAAGAGATCCTTTTTATTAGAGATAATTGGGTTATTCTGACTAGAAATTTCCAATAATAGCACTGACTCTGGATTTCTGTTCAGAAAATTGCAATGGGTTATACATACGTATAATATAACTAGTGAAATGTAGAAATACTACACTTTTCTGCCTACCACCTCGAGGAAATAAAGTCTCGAACTTATATTTTTAAAATAAAAGCTTGCTTCGTAACATCTATTCACTGTTTAGTTGTAAACGATCAAAGAAACAGGCTGAATGTAACCACACACTTCAACCATTTATTCTTAATTCTATTAACAAAACCAAAGGAACTTCCAACTTTCTTCAGCTATTTTGAAAGTTCAATTTGCAAGTTTGAGGCGGCACTACAAACCAGCGATGACTCATGAATGAAGAAGCAACATATAAAGTCCGTAAGGATATAGAGGTCTTTGCTCTCAACCTACCTGATAACAGACCTGGCGTGACGACATAACCAAATTACGGATATCGTTTGAATTATACGTTTCTACATAATAATGTCATTATATTATCTGCTTTTAGTAAGGGAATATAATTAATCAATCACTCGAAACTTACACAAGGATTGTATATAATCAGTATTTATTTATTTATATTTTATTTTAATGTGTATTTATTTTATTCTATTATTCAATACCGAGTAAAGAAATCGAGATAACAAAATAGAGTCAAGATATAATCAGTTTGTCAATCAACACAGTGGCAATATCGCATTGCACAATTCATTAGGGTCTTAAATATCGATTACACTACGGCGTGTTTCACAACCGTGAGTACACATAGGTCTTGTTCATGTCACCGGTAATAAATAACATTCATTTGATAATGAATACTTTTTTAGTAGTTAATTGTTGAACACAATTATCTATCAACTAAACGCTTAATCTTTATACTACTACATCTTTATATACTTAATCTTTATACTACATACTAAACAGTTCTAAGCAGCTAATTTTTATCAAACTAAACAGCTAGTTTTTATTAGACTAAACTTAGTCTTTATCAAACTAAACATTTACTCTTTAATATTTTTTTTTTTTCTTTAATATAGAATTTTGGTATATCAAACTTTTATAGGTATCAATCCTATGGTAGTATAAAGCTCTATAACACTATATTTTATCCCATCAGCTGTTACTCGCGTACAAATGTTTAACGTTCACGTTTACGTAAGCGCAAGTTTACGTTTCGCTTATTGAAAACACAAAAAATATACAAGCCTTTGAACGAACACGTTTATATTCACGCATGGAACTGGTTATGTGGTACTAATGGCACACAACGCGGTGTCGTACTCTTTATGGTATTCTAATAGATGGTATTTCATGCGATTCACCACAGCGCTCGGATGTCGGGCTGACACCGGTCCTGCGACCGCAAGCTCCTCGTGTTCTCTCGCATTCTTGGCGCGAGGTGAACAACCCGCGTGCACGCCGTCGTCCTTGGAGCCGCGTGCTCCTTTCTACAGACTCCATCTCTGTGCGGAGCCGACGTGTGCATAGATATCCACACGTCCGGCGACACCGTCACTAACGTACTACAAGTCTAATCTCCTACTCGTTGTTATGTACACGTAAAAACATATATGTTCAGCACGGGCTAACGATTATGTTTATTCTGAAGAAACTTTTATTTGATTAACAACAAAACACTGATAAAATTTAACAAACAAGTAAACAACGTCCTATTTTGTTTTTGTTTTTTTTTTTCTTTTATATCTTGGGACTTCACGAATACTGATATAATTGGAAATTAGACAAAGCCAGTACTACGGTAACCTAATAGTTCATAATATATTATGTATTTATGTACATAGAAATATATACTTACATAAACACACCACAACAATATTAGTCCTGGACGATGTACACTAAATAATGAAACTATTACAATAAAAATAATATCCAGCCAATTCAATATCGCCTCTTCTAAACACAGTTTACGAACGAATGCAACCTTAACATCCATTGTTCATGACTAAATCCCGGTACAGAGTACATTCAAGGTATTTACTGTTTTAATGAAATAGAACTCACGCGCGGCGATACCTCGGCGCCGATATTGCCTATTAGTAACAATGATATCACTGGCCACGATTGCTATCAAGAAAGTAATAAGTAAACGCAATCAAGGCTGCAACAGGTTGCGCCGTCGATACCTACCGTGTGTCACTTCATTTACCTATAAAGATTTTATTCGATCGATCATACCGACCGCCATTTAAAGATCTATCGATCGCTCGATCAACACACATGTTTTTTTGCTCTCAATATCGACATGACAGCTGTTACCTACCATGGATATAATGTTTTAAAATTATGATCCAATTTAAAAAAAAAATCTATGTACTTTATAGACATATGGAGAATTGTTTAGTTTTCCATAAGTAGAAACACTACATATTTGGCCTGAGATAAAAACATTAACAATACCAGAAAAATAACAATATTTTTTATAACTACACCATATATAAAACTTAATAAATAAATCAGTTAACGACATTGCTCTGATTAAAAATCAGTTGTTTATATCTGTATGAACTCTTTTTCCACTATTTTCA
>DWDT01000380.1:0-21678 GCA_018245595.1 Microceris scylla
AACATACGGGTAAAAAGTCGAATTTATAATCGTAGTTACATATATGATATCTTGAATAATAGCAATGGTTTTCAAAGTAATTTCTTTCAATCAATGAGGTATGGTTGCAGGTCCACAGTAACTAAAGGCAACCTAGTCTTCGTCCGGAGCAACTACTCTGTGACCAACTTTTAAGAAAAAATATACTGGACTATTACTAAGCTGTGCTAACTGGACAAAATCTATTGGCGTTCTTATTATTTCACATTTGGAACATAACACTTTCATGCCTTTTTCTCAAATAGAATTGTTAGTAATTAATAATTTTATTAAACTACTAATTAATAATTTTATTGAAGGCTAATATTAATTGAATTGAGTAGTCAACTTTTTCAACTGGGATCAAAATTTTCAGTCTGGGGTTGGTTCATGGTTGGAAATGTCCATGGTTGGCATCGTGTACTTATTGCTATCTGTATTTTAATTACTTTATTAATATAAAATAAAAATTTAATAAATGGCTCAATAAGTCATATTTTGAAATATCTTTATAAAACATCTGATCGGGAGGTCCTGAGTTCAAATGTCGGGTCGGGTACAATTGGATTTTTCTAATTTAGAATTTCTAGTAGAGTCTCGGAGTCTGGACTCTGGATGTGTGTCCGATGTATGGCAATAAGCTCAACACCTATTCCATTGTGAGACCCTAACTTAACTGGTGAAACGTGGCGGTGTACTACACTCCTGTGCCTACCCTTTCGGGGATTACAAGCGTTATGTTACGATGTAAAACAAACTATGTATTTAAAAAAAAAAAAAATTACACGCGCCTAAAGTTACATTTATTAATAGGGTATCACAATTATGACTGTATTTTCATTATTTCAAATATTTTCTAAATGGAAAGTTATTTTGAAATGTGTAAAAACTGTTGTAGATGTCACGTAATATTGTAAATTCTCGTAAATTAAAATAAAAGTCATTTAAATTCCTTGGTTTTTTATACTGTGTTATATTTAATTATTTTCCAAATCCGCTTGAGCCAGCGCTAGATTGCGCACTCCCTCCGCTACTGATGCTGATACTCTTGGAGATGCTGATGGAACTTCCGGGTGACGCGAGACCCGGTCCGCCGAAACCTGGTCCTCCTGAACCTGGTCCGCCAAAGCCTGGTCGGCCGAATATAGGCGGCCTAGGACCAAAACCTGGCCTGCCGAACCCGGGAGGTGAACCACCAAATCCACCTCCTCCTCCGGCTTGAGCTTGCGCGCTGGCTTGGCTGAACCCACCAAACTGGGGAGACCGCGCTACTCGAACCGCTGTAAGAACGAGAATGTTGCTATATTAGTGCAGAAGACCATCAAGAAGAAACCTACTGTCTTTAAAGTTCTCTATAACATTCTCTAAGGCGTGTGAAGTCTATCAATTCACATTCTCTCATCAACACATCATCAGCCTAAGTTCGGCGCTGACATAGGCTTTTCTGAGGTTTTTGCTCATATTCCCCATGCTGGGCACACGAGTTGGTACGAGTGGTAGGGCACCCAGCCGTGCTGCAAGATGTGCCATACTACTATCAGCCACCGCTAGGTTTAGTCATTGGAGAGGCCTGTGTCCAGCTGTGGACGGGAATAGGCTGATGATGATAGGTTTAGTCGCCTTTCAGGCCACCCTCGTAACCCGGTCTGGGAATTGGCGATGTATTCTGTCTCCGCTCCGATACTGATATATCAATCAAGCAATCCGCAGCTGGGCAATGTTGTGAAATTATTTCTAATAGAAAAGAGTAACAATTCGGTAAAAAACTATCACAAGTGACCACTACAGCCTATGCACGGCCATGTATGCAACAGATCTTTAATAAAATAGTAGGACTGTTAGTCTTATTAATATGGGTAGTTTAAGTTACTAAGATTTCGTTCTTTATTCCTTCTTGACCCTTTCCATTCTGAAATGAGTATCTTGTCCAACAATAGAACAACAGAAGAGGTTGATGATGATGATGATGAAATAAATTTCATTTTTATCTCATAAATTAATTAATATGATATTTCAAATTTAGTTATTACAGGATTGTTGTATAAAAACTATAAAAGATTTCACTGATCTTAAATAGAGTATCAGCTTGATCTTCATTAATAGCTACTTTAATATTAATTGACTGGATGCGTTGACTAGGCTGTTGTTTGTTGGTCCAGTTACCAGTACAAGTACAAACGATATGGAATTTCACTACGTATCTGAAGACAGTTATAAAAGATTATCAAATTGTAAAAATCGATTGTGTTTATATTTATAAGTAAAACAAATATACAGAACAAATAAAATATTAAATTTTATTTTCATCATCATCAGCCTATCTCAGTCCACTGGTGGAGATAGGCCTCACCCAATATGCGCCATCGCGCCCGGTTTTCAGCTTGTCGCATATAAACTTAAATCTTAATTTTATTCTTAACTCAACAAATGTAAAATATTAAATTTACTCACAACGTACAAATTAATTTAAAATTTTGATAGCCCTAATTAAAATGTATTAAAAAAACCTCTTACGTTCTTGTCAATAATTGTCGGTGTTGACAAAGAAAAAGGGAATAACGTTAAAAAGACATACCTGAATGGACGGAGACTAAGCAAATGGCGAACGCCAAGAGGCAAACAATGTTCAGTTGAGCCATCCCGATCTGTCTGTCGCGCGTTACTGCTTCCAACATACAACTGGCAGCCATTTATACGCCTCCACAAGAAATTACTTCGCCTCGAAGCCTAGTGAGAATATTAGCACAGCGTACGCACGGATAAACATGTGTAAACATTTAAATCTCAGTAGCCGTGTATTCTACGGAAAGGTTATTATCATAAAAAGTTAAAATTTTTTGTAAGCTGTGTGAAGTCTGCTAACCCGCACTTGGCCAGCGTGGCAGACCGACGATGGCCAGCAGACAAAAGATGGCTTTAACCCTCTTGATATGAGAGGAGACCCATATTCCAACAGTGGCATGATAAATCGGTCGATCGAATAATAAAAAATATTTCTTAATTAGTATGGAATCGTTTTTCCTAGTATTCGGGGGATTACCTACTGACGGACATTTAAGCTAACCACAATGATCAATATTTGCTTTTCACATATTTGTAGACAGTCAATGACATTTGGCGGGTCGTAATAGTTATAGTGGCCGACGGAAAGTTCTGTTTTGGCTGCTCTCGGCCAAAAACTGGCATAAGGATGCGTTTCCACCAGGGATGAGTGAAGATGCGTAGCAAGGAATGTGTTTGTTAAGAACCAATAGAATCCTTTCCTTTACCTAGCCCCGCCCAGTACAGGGAAGGGGAAGCGATGCTATTGGTTCTTAACAAACACATTCCTCTCTACGCATCCTCGCTCAACCCTGATGGAAACGCACCATAAATGGGTTATATGTACATTAATGTGTTGAAAAGTGCTCTCATTAAACATATACTTGTAAAATATACATATATTTTCTCACTTAACAGAGTTTGTCTTGTGTTTGCATAGAAATTATATAACCATACAGTTTGTACCCAATTACTACATTGTTATATTAATATTAGTTATAATAATACATGTTCCATGCAGAGATATAGTCAATAGAATATAGTCGCTTAGCTTCTCAAATAGATAATGAATATATAATAATAAGTAATCCCTAATGAATGGTTACTTGTGAGGTAAATACCTACAAATATTTGTCATATATATTGACAAATATTTATCATAGAAAGGCCAAAAAGTTCTTGTGTCAGGTGGGTGTTAATAGGAGGAGGAGGCATTTATAATGTTTAGTCAGTTAGTATTCATTTAAAATTTATCTTGGAAGTTTATTTATTCATTTATTTAATAGGTTACAAGCATACAGTACGTCGTAACATTGTATTGTGTTATAATATAAGTAACATTCTGTACGTCTGTACAATTATAAGTGAGGACGTCATACAACGCAACACATAGTGACAATATTGTATAAAAATTAAATACAAAGACGATACATTATTAAAAATTAACGAAAACTAACATTAGGAAAAGTTATAAAGTTAAATGTACTATGACTTCTGAGGCCTTGTAAATGTTTACACACATGTTTGTATAATTGCATTGTAAACTATAGTTATCGATATTATTTTATTATACTGTGATGTCTCAACACGTTTTTCTGTATTTTTACACACTGAATGCTTAAAAAAGAAAAAGAAAAATCATTTTATTAACAATAATTGAATGCCTTTACAGTTACTTCAGTAAGAGCGGTCTCAAATGGTTTATGCTAAAGCGAAACACGACTGCTTATTTTTCATGCAATCATTAATTCCCGTAGTTCGGACGAGTGACGTCACTAAAAATATTACAAAACCATATTCAATAATCATATTCGGTACTATCAATCATTATTATTATTAAACAAACAAAACAGAAATGAATATAAACTTACCAAATCAAATATATTTCTTTTTAAATGAACCAAAACGGTGAATAGGCTAGGCATGCATACTCGATTTTAGGATGTATCTGCGATTCGCTTCGATTCTGCAAACGCTAGCCTATCATACATATAATAAAAAAAACATTGTATATAGATTAGGCTTATAATAGGCACAGATATTATACTCTACTGGAGCGTTTCCCTTTTAGGTTTCCTTTACATAGTGCACTAAAGATATGTACGAACTTTTTCTAACACATCATCACGCCTGTTTTTTCCCGAAGGGTAGGTAATAACATTATATAAAATATCTCCCTCATGTTACATCATAGTCACTCACTCAAGTGTATTTTTTGTTTTTTGTTTTTTAATTCAGCCTAGTAAATAGGCAGATGCGCCACCTGCTGGTTAGTGGTCATCGTCGCCCATGGACACTTTCCACACTTGAAGAGTGGCCAATGCTTTGCTGGCTTTGAGGGAGAGCTCTCTTTGTGTTTTTCTTGAAGAACCCCAAGTTATAATCCTTGCCCGTATTTATTAATGAATATATATCCATAGGTAAACTTCCATTAACAAAATAATATATTATTCATCTAAACAGTTGTGATCCAATCACGTTAGCAGTTGGGTCGATAATACCCTAGGCATTGAATTAAAAATATAGATTTATTGACATGAAAGCTGGTAAAATTAAATATTTTAATAAATTTTATTATCGTGAAATTGTGCTTAGGTTCGAGCGCACGTACGTAAGGAGGATGGACGTACTCAGGCCTACGGTTGGAGCTTGCCCGGCAAGAGCAGCCAGGGCCCGAAGGGGCCTAGCACTTGTATCTCCCTGTCGTCTGGAGGAGTGCCCGTTCCTGTGCCGATATTCTGCAGGTAAATTATCATAAACAGTTATGAATAGATTACAAATAAAATGAACACAGAAAAATAAGCAGTGTTAAATATGTTTTTTGCCCATGTGTTGAAAACAATGTAACACAATTTATTTCTGCTGTTATATTTCCTTATCTTACTTTCTTGTTCCCTCTGTATTATGTCCTTTCTCTTATTCTGTTAAAATCAAATCTTAAATTGTCGGTAGGTTTTAAATATAAAAAGGTCGCGCCCAAGGATTATGAATATTTGGTAAAAATAAATGAGTGATGGTTTCTTTCGGCACCTGCATAAAACAACATTGAGTTTCAGTCTTATAATTTTTTTTTTCAACCCATTACAATACCACTGCTGGAATATGGGTCTCCTCTCATATTGAGAGGGTTAAGGCCATAGTCTGCCACGCTGGCTAAGTGCGGGTTGGCAGAAGATCTATCTATATTATAGAACAATCTATGTAGATAATACTTAGAAACTTTGCATAAAGCAAATATGTCGTTTTTAATATAATACTTATCTACTACTACTAATCTAATAACATACACAAGTGAACATTCGACTGAGGTATATATTATTATGTACATAGAACACTGTCAGGAAAATTAGACATATTTAAATCCATAATTAACAATACGAAATCTTTAACCACATATTAACCTACAATGAAACAATTCTATTATAGTATCTGTGAAATTAATAAATAATCGAATCTGACTACAGTAATACTAGGCTGTATATGTATATAAAAAAATAAAACAATATATAATACATTATAAACTTTAAACTGTCCAGTATTTTAGCGAAATTTACAGTTCTTCGCTGACTCTTTTCTCCAGTCTATCATAACTTGGGGGGCGCTCAAAGCCAATGGCTATAATATGACTGGTGGGTATATGAGTATTTAATATAAATATGGAATACGAACTTAAGTATCTACTTGAAAATTATTAGTTTCTCTCGCACGATTTTCAATAAACAATGTTAGTAAGGAATTTGTAATGCCGTTATCATACATACCTACATATTATTATTGTATGTAGGGAATGCGGTCGATTACTTCATGAATACTTGATAGTAGGTACCTACTTCTGCTTGCAAATAGCTTAATTTCGCCAAAAACATATTCGTAGCTTTATTCGTACGCAAATATGTCCGGACTCATGATCTTATGGATATCTAGCTAAATAAATTATGCGTTTATTTCTATTTTCATAAAGAATGTAATATTATAAAAATACGATACAAATATAATGTCAAGTGCATTTTCTATTGGGATAGGCAGGGACTTTAACAAACTTGTTTCGTTCTTCGGCGTTCGTTAAAAATTTTGAATCATATTTCAAAGTGACTCAACATCAGTGAAATAACAGTGGCAATATTGAAAACCTAACCTACAGACTAATAACAGAACGCCCATAAAATAGTCCCATCTGACGCTCTTTAGAAGCATATGTACATATATGGTTTTCTTTTTCGTTCCAGAAGCCGGACATACCCACTTGGCTGGCGTACGCCAGAAGGAGATGAAGGCTCCAGCTGTCTTCCCACCGATCTACATTTTCACCAAACCATTAATACACTCAAGGCTCTTAACAGTAGATGAAAACCTTACTTTATCAAGTCAGGTCTGACAACTTTAGGTGTTTAATAATGTAATCCTTAGAATAGGATGTTTTGACTTTGATCTTGACTTCACATAAATCGTAATGTTAAAAGTGGTTTGATTTTCTACAAGGCTTTGGCTTTTATTCTTGTTTTAATGGACATTTGATGCAGTACGTAGCGAGATTAGAAATATGTTTCTTTTGCTTTATTTTCAATTGATGTTCATATTTTATGTAAATTTTCCAGTTTCCAGTATATAATTGTAGTGCTTTCTCCTCTGTGGGTCTTTAAAAGATGTTCATTTCTTACTATGTACCTACATATATGTATTTAGATGAGCATATAACTAAATATGTATTGTACCACTAAAGATCAAAATATCATTGTAATGTTATAAATAAATACAAGCAATTGAGAAAAAAAAATTAAAATTTGTTGTATTTTTTTATTTCCTTTCCATTATAATACATTGATAAGAAAGAAAAAAAATAAAAATATGAAAGAAACAAGTTATATGGCCTCTCAGCTGTTACACTGTAACAATATGTAGCGTTGTAATGTAAGGCTGTAACACTCTTCGTTACCTTTCTACTACACGCTTAAATATGAAGAGTGACAGAACTGATTATATACATTTCTTTCTAGAATTTTAGTTGGTAACAATAGTAGAAGATTTACCATCAGATTACGTATTTTAGTTCGAAAATAGCCACGCTACATTTTTTTTCTTTTGCCTATGTTGAAATAAAATGTCTTGTTTTGCAGGAATCTTTTCATAAGTTAGAAAAAACAAGTTATAGACTTGTTGTTAAAGCAAGTTATAAACAACTTAGAAAAAGCAAGTCATAGACAAGTTGCCTATTAGTAGTTAATATCCCTGGGTTCTTAACCAGTGAACTGGTCCAAAATTCGAGTCTCAAGGGATTTTTTTTTAAATAAATTCGGGTGCGTAGAGCACAATGCGCTCACTCATCTTTGACACCTTCTAAGACTTTCTGTTTGGCATTCGTAATCACCTTCGCTAATGGTCAGTCCTCGATAACAATACCGCAATAACAACTGCGTTACTAATGGTATGCTCTCTGTGGCTATTCGTCAACTCATAACCAGCTTCTTTCACAATGCCTTGGAGGATAACTTGATTCCTGATGTTTAAACTAAATTATTAATTGTATAAAGTATGAAGTATGAGCAGATTTCACCAATATTTGAATTTAACTAAAAAAAGTAATATAATGTTGAGGTCAATAAGACTGACTATATAGATTCAAAAGCTTCACCATGTTTGTCTACTAATGCTCTTTGTGTTTGCGGAAACAGATAAATTTACGGTTTCACTTCAAAAGTTATTACGCATATATTTAAAAAGATAAGAGCGGGTAGAAATAAAACGAAAGGATATTGTGTATGATTTATACATCCTATTAATTATATCTGTGTCAGTACATCGAGTTAATATTAAATAAGTGACCAGCTTATTCCGTAAGCACGAACATTGATTCAGATTTAAAAACTAAGTGTCGGTCAATACTATAATATCGACCGTCGAAAGTTTTTACATTTCAAATTGACAAGAATCCTTCGCACAAGCACCTAGTTTTATACAACCTTACTTTTACAAATATTTTATGGTAAAACATTCATTATCTTATAATTTTAACTCTATTATAAAAGTTAGAAAAATCGAAGCAATTGAGTCACTTCCAACTTATCCTGTTTTGTTAGTGAATATACAAATAGACGAAAATACACCAAATAGGTTCTTCAAAAAATTTAACATGAACCTCGTATATCTAGAGGCAAAAACAATTGAAAATGTACGCACTAACAACTATCTTACTGAATCAAACTTACAATATTTTAATTGAAAAGTTTATCGTCTATTGTTTATCTATTCAGTATCAAAACCAACGCCAAAATCAGAGGAAGCCAATTACAGTAAAAATGTAAGTTCCGAAATAGGTCTAGAAAAAAATCTCACAGGTCTACTCACAGAGAGCCAAAAAAATGAAGACATACCAATGATACATTGCTAGCATAATATTTAATTAATATAAATGTGAATTAGATAATGTGATAAATGAGACAATTCATAATAATAAGAAACTAGGCTAGACATACAGTTAAAACTTATTTCTGAAGTTATGGTTAAAGCACTTATTACTCGAGAACGAAAAACAATAATATAATAGCTGCCCGATTTATCATTTTGCCTGAATCTCTAAAAATGGGATTAGGAAGATATTAAAAGAGTATTACGAAAGATACATATATTATAGTTAGGATCATAATTATACATCTACCGATGAAAGGATCTAAGGTCACTAATTTAACTACAGTCGGAATTGCACTACATGGAAAGACAAAAATGAAACCAAAATGTACCGTAGTTCACAATGTATTGGAAAGGTTATATATAATTTAAATACGTATGTGTATTTATAAGGTTTCATGAGTAAGTCAGTCAAATTTCTGACAAATATTAAGCAGAGAAGATACAGTTTGTAAAAGACAATTCCGACTTAAAACAAAAATCTAGGACAACTACAGTTAGAATCTACGAATTACATACAATAGATACAGAAGATAGAATAGACGGATGGAGATCTGGGGCATTATAGCATAATATGTTATACTAAATTCTACTTCTCATAACATATTACTAAGGGTAAACAACTACTAAGAAGACATAGGATTTAAGAAGATTCTAACAAAATCATTAGTTTGGCAACTATTGGGCACCTATTTACAATTACAAGTTAAGTAGTATTTAGTTATACAATAAATTTCGACATATCCGTGAAGTTACAATTATAAGAGAGAAATTTTCAAGAACATTGCGTTCGAGGTTGGCTTTCTAATTCCTATGAGTTTATGATGAAATCATCACAATCATCCTTCATTTTTTATTATCAGGTTTACTATTTTAATAATTTGTTTTCTCGTCATTTTAGACTTACTACTTTCAACATTTCCTAGTGCTGGTTTCTATCTATCAAGCATCTAAGAGATTATTTTGGCAAGATTTCTTAAGAAATTCTAACTTCCTCGAACTACATCAGGCATTGAGCATTAGAGATACACGTACACACTTTCACAAATTTTGTCACAGCGCGTACCTTTAATTTTAATTAATATTATTTATCATCATTTTAAATCGTATTTAGCCTAATTTACTTATTTACAGCTCACTCACATTTATATACTTAAATAACTTATAAAAACAATGTGTGCAATATAAATTTATTCTTCTAACCATCAACGATCAATGTGCTTCAATGAAATACATGCTAATTTCAATTTTTCACAATTTTGTCGATTTCAGTACAGATTTTCAAAGTGCGAGATTGTATTATAAAAATATTTAGTGAAGTCTTTGTCTTATACATTACATAACAATCAAGTTTATAAAGACCGATTAACATTTTGTGTTAAATTTGACACAATATTTAATCTGTTATGAACCTGTACTTTATCTTCTATTTTGGAAAAATCAGGTTCAGAACCTTCCTTAAGAAGTTCCCACACATGATTTTTGTCCAAAATTTCAAATCCCCCTCTATTTTCAGGAGCAATATCTGATTTAAACGGACCATTTAGACTTTTGGATGTTTCCGAAATTGGAGTTGGAGGTATTTTGTGTATTTCTTTGTTGATGGATTTTACTATTTTTTGTGCTAATTTAGTTTCTTTTGTTTTGTTCATCCTGTTATCAATATAGTTCGTTTTATTTTTTTCGTTCTGCTTTAATACAGTATTGTTTGTATTGATATAAGGTTTCTTGATTTGTGTAATAGGTTTTGGTTTCTTCGTTCTGTAATGAATGGATTTAAGATTGCTTTTTGTAATTGCGGCAATAGTATGAGGTGCTGTAGTTGCGTGGGCATTATGTTGCATTGGTATTTTTGTGGTAGAAATAGTACCATTTTCAATATTATCTGGCGGTGATGTAACATTTTTAATCAGGGTAGATGAGGGATTTGTAATTATATGATTGCCTTTTATGTTTCTTTTGTTTGTATTAAGAATTAGTATTGAGTGATTAGTATCTAGCTGTTTCATATTAGTGTTATTTAAGTTAATTGTATCATCCAATTTCGCTTTGTTCAAAGCTTTCGTTTTAACAAAGAATTTCTCTGGTTTATCACCATATGTGGCCTTTAACGTACCTTTTCTTCTTGGCGAGGCTTTTTTCTTTGAATCATCTTTCCTCAGGTAACCTTTGGATGTTGATATTTTTTGGACAATTAAATCTCGATTCGATGTGACTATGATAGGTTGAATATTATTATCTATTGTATGGTTGTCACTGTGATTTGTGTAAGCGATTGTTGGGGCTATAATAGGATCGTTATGTGTCACGATGGCACCAACAGTAGTTGTAAAAGTATTGTGGTTTGTCATAATTTCTGTGGTAGTTTGTTGTTCAATGGATGAAGCTACAGTTGACGTTTGAGTAATTTGGGTTGTACTTATAAATTCTTCAGTTGTCATTATGTCAGTTGTAATTGTCTTAGGATCTATAGTAGTTAATTCTGTGGAAGTAATCGATTCTGAAATTACTGATTGCTCAGTGGTTTGAAGGTCGCGAGAACTGTAATTAGTTTTCCTGAACTCATAATCTCTGCTACATATACGGCCACATTCACAGATATTGTCAATGTTGGTTGTTGTTCTAAGACTAGCTATTTCTGTTTTATCAAACCACGTTATGAAATCATCGTCAGTAATTCCACGTAACAACGGACTCCCTGGTCTGGCATGGAAGAAAGTTTCAACTGCTAAGTCTGGTCGAGAGGAAGGATAGATCTTGGCAAAAGCTGGACGCAGACTAGTAATTACAAATTTGGATCTTGTTTCGTATGTAACACAAACAGGACACGTGGAGCTAATCTGTAAATCAAAGAAAAGAAAAATTGAATTTTGACTGATTTTCAGACTGAATGTGTGTTGTATGGCAATTATTCAAAAGTCCTTTATGAACTTAAATTGTAATCAAATATCACATACATTGGCACCAATTACACAAAAATAAAACCTCTACTCACGTTAGCAAACACGAACCACACTGATTCGCCCCTAGATCCATAATGTAAATCAGCGAACGTTGCTCCATCCAAAACAACTGGATTTACTGAATGTAGCTCATATCCAGAGAAAAGAGAGGTTTCGAGCCGAAGTATACCAGACCGTTCTTTACCTTTCCATCTGAAATTGTTATAACATTCAATGTAGCACATGTCTTTTATCTATATGGCACTATATGATAGATGATGAAAGATTTATTCGTAACTAAGAGTTTAAACTTACTTGAAACAAGTTTTAATGATCAACGTCGGCAGGTTGCCCTGGAGATCCTCGATGCTGCTTCTTTCAGGGCGAATTTCTTCAATAATTGCCGCTTGAATATTTAACAATGCATTCTCTGGCTTAGGCGTATAAGTCGAGTATGAAATGGTGCCCTGGAAAAATGTATATTATACTCATCATTTTATCGTGGGAAGATTAATTTATTATTATATTAAAATTTTCAGAAAGAATTAATATTACTGAAGAGGTACTTTAAAGATGATAACTAAACTGACCTGAACAGTAGCGCAACCGGCACCAGTAGCGTATACAAATACTTTAGTAGGCAAACCAGGTAGTTGAAGTGGTCTTGGTGACGACCGAGCTCTAAGTTCCAACGTATCCGTTAGCTCCATACCAGCAGTAGCCAGAGATACAGTTAGAGCACGGTGCCTGTAAAAGAAGAACGAAATAGCAAACAATACGGATTTACGAAAAGGAAATCATTTTGTACCATGGTTTGAAGACAAACTATGATGATATTTAGGTTTATGAAGATAAAGTACAAATACAAATTAAACATGTTTTTTTCGGTATTACTATAATCTAAATATATATTGAAAGTTACATATATGAAAAGCTGAGGTTCTGTTTAATCCTCTAAACGTTTCGATCATTAAATGAAGAGTGAGAATGAATACAAAATTCCAAAAACAAATAAATACATATGTGTATTGTCATTACCAACCTATCATGAGCCAACGCTGCGTACTGCGCAGCGGCTTTAGTAGCGCTGTACGCTAGACTGGGATGACGTTGTAAAGTCGAAGCTCTATAATATAGGAATCGCGCTGCCGCTTCGCCATCCGCTAAAGCGCCCCGTGCACAAGCGGCTAGCAGAACTCGTACACCCGCTACATACTGCTCCATTGTTACTGCCTCTGTGTTTGGAAGTACATGTCAATCAAGTTAAATGTACACGTTAAAAACATTTTAAACATAATTTTGAAACGAAAAGTTTACATGTGGCGTTTGAGAAAATCTCGTTATTTCAAAATTCTCGAAGCTATAGTGTATTTCAAAATGTAGTATGTAACGGATAACAGTTAAATTATTTACCTAAGAAGGTATGATCTATTTTTCATTGTTTTAGATTTGTTACTTAAATGGATTAGATTGCAGATCATAAGTATACCTGATAATTCATACATTTAATAAAAAATAACAACGTTTACCATACGAAGTAGTCTTAATATTTCTGGAAGTTTCTTCCAAGAGCCAGTCAGCTGCATCTTTCCTTGGTGCTGGCCATCCGAACTCTCCTTCTTCAGTTGTCGATGCGTTTCTCAGTATAACGAGCGCTTCGGGTACCATTGGACTCCTGATGATATTTTTCGTTAAATTAATTATGTATTATGAGGATAACAGTATCTACACTATTATAGAAAAACTGTTGCCAAAACCATTTCATTTGCAATAAAATCTTAATCAAGCACAATGTAGGTAAGCGTGGCGTGACGGGAAGTACCTTGCAAGAACGAGGCCTAAAACGGATGCGGCCAAGGCAGCTGGTGATGTAAGATTGTAGATATTGTGTTCCAAATAATTTTGAGCTTTCTTCGCGATGTCGGCGTCGATCTGAAATTTATGAAGACATTGCTCATTATTATCCACATACAAAGTGGCTGGCAGTGGTTGGATGCGAAGAGCTGAAGATCGTGCTCAGCGGCGTGTTGTTGGAGAAGTCTTTGTCCAGCAGTGGACGGTACTAGGCTGATAATGATGATGATCTATATACTTCATAAGCATATATTTAACGAAACTAACACACAATTAAGAAATATTACGGTCGTATAGGAAATAATATATTAACACGTTCATTGCCAATCACGCGACGTCGCGTGTTCCCAGTGCTTTTCTATTTGGCCCATCGCGCATATTCATATTCCCATATTCCGCCCATATTCCCATTTTTCCAATCTGACCTATCTCGGTGAAACATCCATTATATTACGAATATTTAAGATGCAATCATATTTAGAACAGGGTACATCTTGATAGATTTAACGGACATTTAATTATCCAATCTTCGTTACAACTTACTTGATTCTCTACTCCAACTTCTAGTAAGGCGACTAATGTTTCCGCAGTAACTTCGACAGTTCTCTCCCAATTTATCTCTTCTTGTGTCATATTTCCATCTTTGTCATAATAGTAATATTCATTAACATCGACTTCTACATCAGTACCGTTGGATTTCTTAATTTCCACTGGATAATAGTCTACTTCTTTGTCAGCAGGTAGTGGAGTGAAAGATCCATCGGGGTTTTGCCTTTTCTGAACCCACTTCTTTATAGATTGTAGGAGACTGGGGTCAACAGGATAATAAGATTGTATTTTGCTTAAAATTTCTAGGATTTTTATTGTAGACAAATGACTACTCATAGCGGGGTGATCGCTGAACGAATTGTCGCTTTTTCGAAAAGACAGAAGAATTTGCACCTGAAATGTTTGAAAAAGAAAAAGTTAATTATACTCGCTTAAGCAATTTAAAAATATGTATATTGTACGTTAATTTTTTCGCAGTGTATTTAACAATCATTCTTACAATCGACGAGATTTATTTCTTAATTTAAATTTTAGATTGTAATCGGGACAAACGAAAGGATAATGAGTATAAGTTAGTGGATGAAAGTATTAAATATACGTTCATATTAAGAATATCAATTAGTAATACCAACAAACAATAAAATCTCAGCCTCAAATTCCAGGAAAAATCCCGCGACATGACATCTAAGATTTCTTGCAAATGCAAGGATGTTGATCGGTTTTCAACGAAGTCTTAGAATTTTTTTTAAATGAGTGATATCTTACCTGTTCTGGTAACTTCTTTAAAATCTTTTCCCTTTCAGCTTCATCAACTAAATGAGGAATATGTTCCAACGCTAACAAGGGAGCTAAACTTGCTGATGCTGCAGACAGCTGGGAATCTCTCCATACGTCTGCCCATTGATCAGTAGAATCAGTTTGTTGATTGTATAATGGAAGATGGAGACCTCCAGAGACCAATAGAGTTCCACTGGCGGATCCTGGTACAACACCGTGGGGCAGACCAAGTTCAAGAACTTGAGAAAAGCCGGCTTCTTCGTTGAAGTTCCATATTCTGAAATTAGATTTGCAACACATTTAGGTCTGTAACGAAATAGTCGCAACTTATGATTTCAAGAAAAAATTTAAGAACGTTGTACATTTTTATTTTCTATAGTTAAGAAAGTTGATAGTATAGGAGAAAGAATTCTATTTGAGATAATTGACGGTTTCAATGAAATTATTTGAAGCGATTTCACCGAAATTGCATTTATAAATAAAACATTCATAGCCTTATAATCCTTGTAATATGTTACATTTATCCTTACCTGAAATCGGCCTTGTCTCCCCACAGCGCGCTGAATCCAACATACTTAATCCTCATATCTGATGTTAGGGGCCACACCAACAGCCGCCTCTCTGAAGGCGCTGCGCCTTTACCAACTGACAGTCGCCCGCCTTCCCACCAGACCCACCAGGCACACCAGGAATTAGTTCCAGCGCATTCATCATCATTCTCTGTTTGTTCCGCACTAGCAAGATGGACATCGTAACCTAAGAAGGAGAAATGCTTTCATAAATGTATGCAGAGTGGTACATGTCGTGAAAAATTTAATAATCTGAGCTCTGTTATATGCAAGTCTAGTAACTACTATGTAGCTACCGTGTTTTCCTTTAGCGATCCAAACGCGACTTCTCTCGAACACCACTCTGTACATATCGTCTGAAGGTTCTCTGATAGTAGATAACGCAACATGAGCTGCTCCTTGTGCGCGAAGCTCCAGTACAAGACCAGCTCTGTTGCGAGGAGCAGCCACCCATTGCCACTCCCAGGAGCCCCGGGATGAGACGGCAAGGTGTTCTGGAATTCATAATGAAGGTCTTGACAAGAATTCACAGTGATAATTATGTTTTATAAAAATGGCTTTTAGTTGCATTTTCATAAATATGGCGCGCGTAATATTTGTATTAATAAAGTAACGGAAGTCTTTTCCTTGGGCTTAAGGTATGTTGCATATACGTCACTAAAATTTAATTTAATATAACCTAATTTTCATCGATTAAGCCTCGAATTTGTAATGAATATGAATAAGATAATACTTACCATTGGCACAAAAATAAGCGCTCTGAGTGTCGCTCCTATGCAGACCTTCGGGCAGAACCAGGACACTGGCAGACCTGATGACCGAGCCCACCAGCGTCTCATTGTTGAATGAGGTGTAGGATACGGAGCAATTATCAGCGCTGTAGCCGGTCACTTCCACTGTAAAAAATCAGGTACAATATTTTTTTAAATGATATGATAGCGATGGCGCTCATTGGGGAGGCTTATGTCCAGCAGTGGACTGAGATAAGCTGATGATGATGATGATGATAGGTTAGCGTTATTAGTGCTTAGCGGCATACTACTGGATTCGGAACATCCGAGACCGGAAGGAACGGCGCCGATTAGGGTAGGCCTATGTTCAACAGTGGACATCCAAAGGTTGATGCTAATAGCAATTGGTTACGATCCTGCCTCTTGGAAAAAGCAGATGGTTCCTAAGATGGATCACGCATGCCTAGGATAAACCTATTCATGCTTGATTTGCAGACGCTGCAAGAGTGTTCCATTTTAGGCTTCCATTTCTTAAGAAGCGTGGGATGAAAATAGTAACAAATAGTTCGCCTGAAGCAATACTATTCTTACGACTATTTCTTACATAAAGCAATGGTTATAATATCAGTCTGAATGGTCCAGGTGCGAGTGCACGTACCTATATACCTATTAAAGGCCATCCCCTCAATCTTCAGACATAGCAACGCCTTTGTAGCCAAAAGAAGCACAGTTACTAACACTAGCCAAAAGAAGCACAGTTACTAACACTACTATACTATACTATTATACTATTCTTAATTGCATTCATACAGTCACCACGCACTCATTCTTATTTCCTGTGTCATGTTCCGAAACTGCTGCCAATTCATTTGCTGCTCTCTTCATTAAAATATCGCATGAAACTTGTTTTAACGAATTAATTTTGCATCGAGCTTACAACGTTACATACAATTAATTAAGCTCAACAAATTAATTAAAATATTATAATTACGTGTGCATTTATGAAACTAAATATCGGTATTTACTTTGGAAAATCAACACGGATTGTGGTTTGTTATTAAAATTCAGATACATTGTAATGTAATTATTGAAGTAGTTTTAAACGATTGTATATGTAGTCGTTTATTTTTGAAAAAAATTTAATAACGAAACGAACGCACGGATGGATGAATGAAAAAAATTCGTAAAATTAACATAATATGATAAAGGTAGAAAAAAAATTGGATTATAAGAAAAAAAACCTGACATAAATATTTCTTATGGCATTTATATGGCGGTCATAACATTATGTACTGTACATAGAGATTTCGGAAAGAAAAAGATCAGTATATTATAGACGTTCTTCCGCATAAAACTGTTTTATTTTTTCTACTCCAACCAACGTACACAGCTTTTTTATCTTTGCTTTATACGGTTATGAGTGAACGTGTTACGACAAGGAACAAGTCAAACGCTGATGGAAATATTGAATTTTCGATACACGTCGCAGATCCAATCGTACCTACTTATGTTCTCATGATTCTGGAAAGGTCGTGAATGATGACGGAATGAATATATATCCACTGTTAGAAAAGTTATGATATCTGTAGTTATGAATGTTTTAATGACCACTTTGATGATTTCATATTAATCACAATTGAAAACCCTACCTTTCTTCAAAGATATCTACGCAAAACATTTCTCATCTGTTCGTATACAACTGAAAGAATATTTTTCTAAAGGTATTGAAGTTAAAATGGGTCTATTAAACGAAATGCGAAAACTTCGGAAGCGGTAAAGTTCCGGTTCCATGCAAATATTTTTTTTTTTTGTGTGAACAGACATGATTTAACGTGAAACTTGTAAGGGACGATTGAAAGTTGGAAGTTTTTGTTGAAAAGAGAACTTCATGTTTCCGTATCCTTTGGTTGGAAAAGTTACATATACACTTGACAGTTATAAATATTTGAATTGGAACGTGGCACTTATTCGAAAAAACATACTCGTATTATTTAGAATTAATGTTTAAAAGACAACGTAAAGATATTACGTATAATATATTTATTCCTGTTGTGTAGATTTACTTTCGTTAATTTAAAAGTTTGTTTTTTAATTTGGCATTGCTTGATTTTAAGTTATAAGCCCGCGAATAAATAAATCTATTTTTCTTTCTCGCTTTCTTTATTTAAAAAACATTAAATATTGAATTATTGCTTTTTTATTTTCAAAATATTGATAAAGGTCTGCTTTTGTGCGGGTATCACGCAAAAACTACTGAATAGATTTCAACAAAATTAGCTTCGTTTTAACACCTGGTTCCTAGATCAAAAACAAATTGTGATGTCTTCATTTCATGTATATACTTTCAAGAAACTAGGATTTTTAAATATTTTTTAGGATTAATAATTTTTATTTCATCCTTGTATTTTCTTCCGTGTCTTCTTCTCTGTACGTAAAATACATAATATATTGCCAGTAATAATATATTGCTAATAATAAAGTCGTGGAGTTTAGCTTGTAAATAAATATAAAGCATCCTTTACAAAATTTGAAATAATATTTGTGATTAATAATACAAACCGCGATGAGGATACAAAATTGATTATTATCTGGCTGGCATTAAATACCTGGGAGAACATGGAATAGATAAAATTAAATTATAGATAAATAGTTATCTATACTATACGTCGTATGTAAGGATTTGAAATAAAATAAATTTGTATTTATTACTTTATCATCGTCATCATTATCACTATCACCATCATCATCATCAGCCTATCTCAGTCCAATGCTGGACATAGCTTACCCCAACGCCATCGTGTCAGAAAACGAAAACTGCGCGCGACAAGAATATTGCGCATTTGCAATTTGGCGCGGTTAATAATATTTTTATACAGAAGGAGTGCAAACAGCTAGAATATTAATATCCTTCACAAATATTATTTAACATCAAACTCCATCACAGAGCATAATATTAGTTATAAGGTATTTATAAAGGCACGCTCTTTGATATAAGAACTACAATTACCTTCAAGCCTAAAATTTAATGAGGTACGGTTGAACATCGACCGTCGCCGGACCTCTAGTCATAATTATTATCAAAATAACATCGTTAATAAAATATTATATAGAGTGCATAAGCTACAAATGAAATTTATTCATTAGCAATCGTTAATCGAATTGTACCGCTCTACATAGAGCCACAGATTATCGTAACAGGTACAGTCATCTGCATAATACACGAATCCATGTCATTAAAGTGGATTGTTGCTCAGTTCAATTTAAATGATAATTTGTTGACGCTGGATGCCAGTAGATGTGACGTGTCTATATTACACGTGTATACAGAATTTTAATGCTTTTGTATTCGTGTTATGCATACATTAATTTTTTCGGAAGCCGTGACTGCGTACAGGGAATCATTGACCTGTTAAATTGAATTCATAATGAAAAGAGACTTATGGCATTATTTATAGCATTTTTTATCGAAACTCCATTAGTTCTTATTTAGTCATATATTTGTCTACTTTTTCTTTAAGTATTTTTACATTATAGGTTGCCACTCCTTTGTTCTTTGCATGTCATTTCAATGGATATTCGTCCAGCCACGACTGCTTTGACTTTTAAGAAGTGTTTTAAATACTCCCTTATGTTGTGCCTATTCATGGGACATTTAGGCCCATAATCTCCACGCTGGGCATACGTGTTAGAGATCGCAGGGGATAGCTTTTTGAATGCTGGATGCGGCAAGCCGAGGACAGGGCGCAATGACTGAAACAGGCTGACGATGATGATACAATCTCTTATGCTTTGGCTTAATAAATTGTATATTCTGTAGAGAATATTCTTATATATTGGAATATACCTTTTAAAGATTACAGTTACATTAATAATAGGGCAATTAATTGAAGGAACACTAAATTCGTGAGTCAAATAGCCTGTTTCCGCTTACTGGTAATCAAAGTCCATGGAATGTGCTAAACAGATAAACTAATTATATTATTATATCGGGAAATAATCTTAATTAGAAATCGCTAAAAAATTTCCTTTGACTAACCAACTATTGATCCGAGTTTATCTGTATTGGTGTAGGGTTGCTTAGTATCCCACATTCCACTCCAGTTGTTAGGATTCTTTCTTTAACTTGTTCGTTTTAGCCTTTTGTTTTTGACCGCATCATGTTAAAACTTTTCAAGGATAATTCATTGAGCTTAAAAGTGATTAAAATTTTCCTGATGTTGTAAACAGGTGAAATTTTCAAAGAATCATATTCGCAAAGGAATGTTTGGTACAGCTCTGTCATTTAACTTTCAATTCAGTATTTCGTCTCAGAAAGGCGTTCTATTCATCGTGAGATGATCTTGTTTGTTGATGTTAAAAACTTTCGGGTGTTTTCGACTTTACAATTGGGCGTAACTAAGAGTTTCGGTGTACGAATTTCATTAAAATATTTCCCTCGAAAGATTCAATGAAGACTTCGAGGAATTTTTCGAAAGATTTATCTATGTTTTAGGTGCCTTTCAAACTTTACATTTTCAACCAACTTCTTAAGCTTTTGTAGTTGTGTAGTAATTTAAACTAATAACGTAGTTCGCAGAATTTCGCTTTGTGAAATTTTCAGCGCTTAAAACTCTTCAGATTTAACGATGTTTTTGAATTTTCGACGTGATGAATCATATTCCGATTGTGTTAGCGAATACTATTTGAAACTAACACGATAACGAATTGTTTCATTTAGGTTTCATGTTTTATTGTGTTATATTTGTTTTAGGTACCGTTCGCAACAAAAAATTTAATAAATTACCAACTATTTGTTATTCACCAACACAACGTATTTTATCAAATAAAAATATTTGTTTCACAATACATGTTTCGTTTAATTCACTGTTTGTGTAATGTAATCAGACATAAGCGTGTAGGAAAAAGGTGAGGGCGCCATTTTAACATATTTCCAGTAGATACATTTAAGAAATAACGCAATCTCGATGTGTGCGAGTTTTACTTACCAGTAATGTTCTTACGTCCAGGTGTGTTGACGGCTATGCGAACTACGAGCTGGGTGCCACCTCGGGGCCCCAGACGAAGCCTCTCCGTGACATACAAAGCGCCAGTGCTTGCGAATGCTGCACCTGCACTCAGTGCTAGCAGCGCGGTCACCTAGAAACGATACACTTTATTAAAATAGGCCGTGATTCTAAAATCTACAATTTATAATTTTTTTTTTAATTTTTTTTTTCAACCATTACAATTCCACTGCTGGAATACGGGTCTCCTCTCATATTGAGAGGGTTAAGGCCATAGTCTGCCACGCTGGCC